>SNVD02013957.1:0-85853 GCA_013180625.2 Boswellia sacra | reverse complement strand
AAACTCAGGTATGTCACTCCAGGATATTGTTAATGCACTTGACACTAACACAATGCAATTCCAGCAGGAAACTGGGGAAACTGGGGCAAGTATCCAAAACCTGGCAAATCAAATGGGACAATTGGCCACTAGCATGAGCAAATTCGAGGCCAAGGCTCAGAAGAATTATCTTGTCAAACGGTGATCAATCCAAGAGAGAATTCTTGTGCGATAACTTTGCAAAATGAAGAGCAATTAGATGTCCTGCCAAAGAAATCACAAAACTGATGAAGGAGATGACACCACTTCCACCATGAACAAAACACTGACTTCTCAGGTAAATCCTATGACTCCCATTCCTTCATATGTGTCTCCTCCACTTTTTCCTAGTAGATTTGCAAAATCGAAAAAGGAGGAACAAGAACAAGAAATCCTGGAAACCTCTCACAAAATCGAGGTAAATATACCACTTCTGGATGCTATCGAGCAAGTACCTCATTATACAAAATGTCTCAAGGAGTTATGCACCAGCAAAAGAAAGTGAAAAAGAAATGAGAAAGTAAGTGTGGGGAAGTGTTCAGATGTATTGCACAAAGGAAAATTCCTCAAAGTGCAAAGCTCCATGGTACGGTCACAGGCCATGCACCATTGGTAAAACCAAGTTTGAAAGAGCTATGTTAGATTTAGGAGCATCTATTAATGTCATGCCATTTATTTATGCTTCTTAAAATCTTGGACCTTTTGCAAAAACTGGTATTACCATTCAGTTTGCTGATCATTTTAATGCATATCCAAAAAGAGTTGTGGAAGATGTGCTTGTGCAGGTGAATCAATTGGTTTTCCCAGCAGACTTCTATGTCCTTAAAATAGAAGATGAGACATCTCCTAATCAAACTCCGATTCTTTTAGGGAGACCATCCTTGAAAAATGCTAGAACCAAGATTGATGTTCATGATGGGTCCTCTCATCATAGAGTTGATGGCAAGGTGCTATGTTTCAATATTTTTGAGCAATGAGGTACCTTAGTGACTTGCATTTTGTTTTTGCAGTTAACATTATTGATTCTTTGCCATAACAATGTTTTGAGTTAACTCGCAAGGATGGATTGGAAATGGCTATTAGTGAGCACATAGGGACAGAAAATTCCAAAGAACCAAGAAGGTTGATACAAGTGTCCAAAGAAATGGAGGAAGCCATGGCATGCTTAGATGAGACTATAGCTATAATCACAAACAGGTATGATGTTTCGTACATTGAATTGCCTTTATCTAATGAGAAACTTCTTCCTTTTGTGATGAAAGCCAGTACCTTGGAGTTTAAGTCACTTCCAGATCATTTGAATCATGGATTCTTGGGTGAGAATGATACTTTTCCAGTTACAATGGAAATGGGCCTTGCACAAATACAAGAAGAGAAACTCGTCCGAATTCTTACAGATCACAAAATAGCTATTGGGTGGACGATTGCTAACATCCAAGGCCCAGCCATATGCATGCACCAATTCTTGTTGGAAGAAGGATCCAAGCCCACTCGAGAAGCACAGCGGAGGTTGAATCCTCCAATTATGGAAGTTGTCAAGAAAGAATTCCTGAAATTGTTAGATGTGGGTGTGATTTATCCAATTTCGAATAGCAAGTGGGTGAGTCCAGTCCAAGTCGTTCCAAAGAAATCTGGAGTTACGGTGGTTAAAAATGACAATAATGAGCTAGTTCCCACTCGTATCCAAACCGGGTGGCGAGTTTGTATTGATTATCGAAAGCTCAATTCCGTAACTCGCAAGGATCACTTTCCTTTGCCATTCATTGATCAAATGCTAGAGAGATTAGCAGGTCATTCTCATTATTATTTTCTTGATGGCTATTCAGGATATAATCAGATTGTCATTGCCCCTGAAGATCAAGAGAAAAGTACATTTACATGCCCATTTGGTACATTTGCGTATCGACGCATGCCGTTCGATCTTTGCAATGCCCCTGCCACTTTCCAAAGGTGTATGGTAAGTATTTTCTCTGATTATGTTGAGAACATCATTGAGGTATGTATGGATGATTTTAGTGTTTTTGGTGATTCTTTTGATAAATGCCTTGACAACCTTACCCTTATACTTCAAAGATGTATAGAAACTAACCTTGTTCTAAATTGGGAGAAATGTCATTTTATGGTAGATCAGGGTATAGTTTTGGGACATGTTATTTCTGCTAAGGGTATAGAAGTTGATAAATCTAAGATAGATCTTATATGTTCCTTACCCCTTCCCACAAGTGTGCGGGATATTCGTTCATTTCTCGGTCGTGCAGGTTTCTATCGTCGATTCATCAAAGATTTCGCGAAGATAGCATTGCCTCTATGCAGATTATTGCAGAATGATGTGACCTTTGAATTTGATGAGAAATGCAAAGAGCATTTGAGAAAACTAAAGGAACTCTTGACTTCAGCTCAATATCCAATCTCCAAATTGGCAATTTCATCATTCGAGACATGTGTGATTGATGCGAGTGATGTATGCTGTGGGTGCCGTTTTGGGTGTCAACGAATTGGCAGAATTCCACCATGCATTTACTATGATCTCGGACTTTAAATGATGCTCAACTTAATTATTCTACCACTGAGAAAGAGCTGCTAGCGGTTATTTTTGCTTTAGAAAAGTTTCGATCGTATTTGAGTGGTACTAAAGTAACCGTTTATTCTGATCATGCAGCTTTGAGGTACTTGCTCACAAAGAAAGATGCTAAACCAAGGCTGATCAGGTGGATACTCCTTTTACAGGAGTTTGACTTGGAAATCAAAGACAAGAAGGGAAGTGAAAACTTAGTTGCAGACCATCTCAGTCGCATTGTCCATGATAAGAATGCACTGCCATTACAAGAAAGTTTTCTGGATGAACAATTATTGTCTCTAAACGTAGTAGCCCCTTGGTATGCAGATATTGTCAACTACTTAGTTACCAAGAAGCTGCCACATGACTTGACTCGAGCTCAAAGAGACAAGATCAAGAACATTGCCAAGTATTACATATGGGATGATCCGTACTTATGGAAGCATTGTTCTGATCAAGTGATAAGAATGTGCATTTCTGAATCTGAATTTAATTCAATTTTAACCTTCTGTCATTCTTATGCATGTGGAGGTCACTTCAGACCAAAAAGAACAGCCCCTGTCTCTTATACACATCTAGATGTGTATAAGAGACAGGGCCATCATTGTTCAAAGATGCATATCTGTTCTGCAAAGCTTGTGACCGTTGTCAAAGGACAGGTAATTTAAGTGTCAAAAATCAAATGCCACAAACCTTATACTTATTGTCGAGATTTTTGATGTGTGGGGTATTGATTTCATGGGTCCTTTTCCTTCATCATTTGGTAATGTTTACATTATACTTGCTGTGGATTATGTTTCTAAATGGGTGGAAGCAAAAGCTATGAGAACTAATGATTCTAAAGTTGTTGTAGATTTTGTGAAATCTAACATTTTTGCGAGATTTGGAACACCAAAAGCCATGATTAGTGATAGAGGGACACACTTCTGCAACCGATCATTTGAAGCCTTGCTCAAGAAATACAACATCACTCACAAGTTGTCTACTGCATATCATCCACAAACTAGTGGTCAAGTTGAAGTTTCAAATCGGGAAGTCAAGTCCATTCTCGAGAAAATAGTGAATCCGAATAGAAAAGATTGGAGCCTACGACTTAATGATGCACTTTGGGCATACCGGACTGCTTACAAGACACCTATTGGGATGTCTCCGTATAGGTTAGTCTATGGTAAGCCATGTCACCTTCCAGTAGAGCTCGAACACAAGGCATGGTGGGCAGTAAAGCTTTGTAACATGGAGATGGATGCTGCTGGAGAACAAAGGAAGCTTCAACTACAAGAATTGGAAGAACTTAGAAATGATTCCTATGAGAATTCCAGAATTTACAAGGAGAGAACTAAGGCATTTCATGATAAAATGATCTCCAGGAAGAATTTTGAAGTGGGACAGAAAGTTCTTTTATTTCATTCTCGCCTCAAGTTATTTCCAGGTAATTACGATCTCGATGGGTTGGACCTTTTGTTATTACTAATGTTTTTCCTCATGGTGCAGTGGAAATCAAGAGCTTAAAAACGGATAAAGTATTCAAGGTGAATGGGCACAGGTTGAAGCCTTACTATGAGAATTTAGTGATGCAGGACATCGATGAGGTACCTCTTTACGAGCCAACTTATCTTGATGGGTGAGGACAGATAACGTCAGGCTGAGGACATTAAACCAAGCGCTTATTGGGAGGCAACCCAATGTTTTTGAAACATAAATAAAAAGAGACAAAGAAAAGAAGGTAGTAATGATCAATTTTTGTGTTTCGAGGAGATTCCTCTCATCGGCTATTATAATTGATCAGGTTTTATCTCTCTTTGCCATTTGTCTCATTTGCTTTGTTGTTTGTTTTTGACTTTCATTTGCTCTTGTGTTTGTATTTCTTTTATGTGTCTCTATTTTCTTTTCTTTTCTTGTGTTTAATTTGATTATTCTGTGCTTCGAGTTCAGTTGTGCAACAGCTTGAGGAAACATTCAAACGGGAGTTGAAGCCATTGTTTGAAGGTTTGAAACGTGTATATCTGGGAGAAGAACAAAATCAATCGCATTATCGGTAATATCTCTCCTTTTCTTCTCTTCAATGGATGCTGATATCTTTCTATCGAACCTTCGTAAATATTTTCCTTCACTTCCTCAAAATGCTGTGTTTAAAATTTATAAAGTACGGATGACTAGACTTTGGGCTTGATGCTCCTAAATGTGCCTGCTGATATCCGATGGCTTATCTAAGCCAAGGTGAGATTGTCCGGTGAGCCGGACATTAATCTCGCAAAATACATGCCTGGTCTAGGAAAGAGCTACTACGCCAAGAGGCGAAGAGCGAAAAGGTTACAAGTATGTTATAAATGTGCTAGATGGAATTGTAACCAGACTTGTCGTTCATTAGGTTTTGCGTCCAGGAATAGAGAGATAAACTTTCATTTATTAAGAATGGTTTGAGTAATGAGTCGCTGGATAATGTTTTGTTAACTCTCGAGTCACATTCTTGTGGACTTGTTCAGCGTGAATTGCTTAATCTATGGACACAATTTCGTGATGAATTGCAATGTTATAGTCTAGGGAATCTGACTAAAAATGACCCTGTTTGCCAGTTTATAAGAAAACTGGATGGGAAGCAAATCCCCGACTCATAGAAGGCGTTTCAGCCGTTACTGGACGTAAAACCAGAGGAAGATGTGAGCCACAATCACAACTACTTGTATATTTGAATGTGTGTTGTTGTTGTCGAATTTTTTTTTTCTTGTTTCGTTTGATCTGATTATCAATGTTGTTTTTGTGTTGTTGTTGTTTGTTGATTTTGTTTGTTTTAATTTCAAGTTTTCTTTTTGACAAACCATATGACTACCCTATGGCATAAGTACACGTGGGAGACAAGTGTGGAGGTTTTGTCAACCTCCACCGAAAGTGTATCTCTATTTTTTATGCTTCACGTGGGAGACAAGTGTGGGGGTTTTGTCAACCCCGCCGAAAGTGTATCTCCATTTTCCATGCTTCACGTGGGAGACAAGTGTGTAGGTTTTGTCAAACCTCATCGAAAGCATATCTCATTTTTTCAAATTTTGGGGCGATAAATCTGCATCGAGCAACCCCCACCGAAATTATGTCCCCATGTGTCAAATTTGAGAGTTTTACGTGTGTATATATCCATTTGCATATTTTCAAATGTCATTATAACCTGTCTTGCACTTGAAAAGCATATTACCTAACGTGCATCATTGTCTTACACAAGGTTAGAGCACTTGTAGAAATGGAGAAAACACCAATTCGGCGATTCCAAAATATATGCGTATTTTGTGGATCGCAATTTGGTAAAGATGGAGAGTTTACAACAGCAGCTCTTGATCTTGGTAGGACATTAGCTGCGAGGGGTATTAATTTGATTTATGGAGGGGGTAGTCTTGGGTTAATGGGGTGTGTGTCAACAGCTGCATCCCTAGGAGGGAGCAAAGTTCTCGGCATTATCCCTAAACCATTAGCTGTACGAGATATCGTAGGCAACACAATCGGGGAAGAGTTACAGGTCTCTAGTATGCATGAGCGTATTGCACATATGGTCATTAAATCTGATGCATTTATAGCTTTGCCCGGTGGTTATGGTACATTAGAGGAGATATTTCAAATCACCTCTTGGGCACAGCTAAACATCCATCGGAAACCCATTGGTTTGTTAAATGTCAATAATTTTTTTGATGGTTTGTTGTCTTTTCTTGATCAAGCAGTAGAAAAAAACTTCATCTCACAGTCGGTGAGGCAAATCCTGGTTACAGCTTCAACTGCAGGGGAGTTAATTGACAAATTACAAGCATTCGTCTATTCGCCTAATCCAACAATATCTCGGATAGATTGGTTTGGAGAAGGCAATAAGAGGCGTAAACTGGATTTAACGCTCCATCTGTAATCTCTATCTGCTGGTTTGCTACATTTTCGTTTGCTTTCTCTTTATTGTGTTTATTTGAGTTTTTTTTATGTCATTTCTTTTGAGTTTTTTTCAGATTGTTTCTTTCACCGTAGGTAATATTTTCTAATCTTTGCTTTTAGAGTGGTGGCTTAAAAAGTTTAAGTTCTCTTGAAACGCATTCTGGATCTCTTCAATCCATAGTGGCTGAATAAGGAGGCTAACTTCTAAACTTTTTAGACCCATTCTAACTGACTTGTTTTTGTTTGCTGACTTGTTGGACTTTGTTATTTCATGAGTAGGTTTAATTTTATGTAATTTAGAGTTGTTATGTATTTTTGTGTCTTTACCAGTTCTGACTAAAAAAAAAAATTGTGGAAAAATCTGAGAATGGCAGAATATGGGGTTTCCTTAACTCTTGAAACGCATTCTCTCCAAATAAATCTGTAGTTTGTTTATTTCATGTTGTTTGAAGTGTCTTGTTTCTCGTTTTGTTCTTTCATAATAAAGGTATATAGGCTGGAAACCTTAAGTCTGCGGGCTACTGGTCCTAAGGATTGTTGAAATATACAATCTTGACTCAGGTGTAACAACGCCACGTACCTCTTTTCTTGCATTTTGTGGGTCGATGATAAGATAATGATTGAATTAAGAATAACTCTTGGAAAATGATAAATGATGCATGGATCTGTGTGCTTGAAATGTTTATTGGTTTTCGCTTTGCTTTTGATTCCTTGCGCAACATTGAGCACTGAGCTATTATCACTGAGTTATTTGTTCACTTAGAGAAAGTTTATGTAATTTAAATGTTTCTTCAGATTTCAATGAATTCTAGAACTTGTTTGATGGTCACTCGAGGCGAAATCCTAGACTGTGCAACATTGGGGAAATGATTTAGGCCATCTTTGGACCGTTTGAGCCTTAATAGCCAACCTTGACTGAAATTGATCCCTAGTTACCCCTTTGAGCCTTTGTAAGCCTTTTTCTTTGTTAACTCACTAAAAGATTTCCTAACCTCAAATGAATTTGTTCCAAACAGTTTCTCCCTTACCTATAAGCATGTAGATCATTCACAATTAAATTTTGAGCTATGTTCTAGTTTTAGGAAGTTAGAGGAGGTTGAGATGTGTCATGAGCAATGCAAGTGAGTTCTATTGTGTTTGAAAAAAAAAAAGAAAAAAGAAAAAAAACCAATCTGTACTTATCGTCCACGTACTTACACATTGAGGACAATGTGTTGTTTAAGTGTGGGGGAGGGAAAGTGTAATAAAAAAAAGAACAAAAGAAAAAAAAAGAACAAAAGAAGAAGAATAAGAGATCTATACCCTTAAGTGTTCTTAAAAAGAATGAAACAACAAAGTGTGGGGTGTAGTTTTCTTTTGTTTTCTGCAAAAAAAAAAAAAAGATTGAGTGTTCTAAATAAGTTTGGGGGAGTAACCTGGTGAATTGAAATGAAGTTGTGTTATAGGGTTGAGCTCTACATAGTCTTGAATGATTTATGTGTTTGTGGGTGATTTGAGCCAAATTATTATCCTTTATCATACCTTCACCCAAGCCAAACGTTACAAGCTTAATAAAGTCCTACTTGATCCTTGGTGTTGTGCATGTCTACATTAGTGGAGAGTGACTTGAAAAGCAGGCCTATGGAGTTCATTTATACACACATCTTCAATATTAAATATGATTCATTTTTATGCATAAACTCATCCGGGTTACAAGTGATTAGGTGAGAATGGCTCTACACACACACACTTGAGGAATTGAAGCGAAGCGAAACTAATCCTTGAGATGAAATTCTTGATCAAGTGCATTATTTTGAAGTTTTCCTTGGGTTATAATTAAGTACAATCTTTGAGGCCTATTTGCAAGTTGAAGCATTTGTGTGTTTTAATTTTTCTTTGATTCTGTTTCGGTTTAGTTTTGTTTCATATCGTTGTACTTGCTCAAGGACTAGCAAAGTTTAAGTGTGGGGGAATTTGATAGGTGTCTAATTATATATCATTTTCATATCAATTCGTCCATGTTTCTTTGCTATATTCCTTGGTATTTTTATGTTTTTGTGTGGTTTTGATGTTTGTAGGAGTTTTGGAGCAACTTGCACAAAAATGGAGTAAAACCCTTCATTTTCACCTCTGCTAGTCAACCATCTTCTCGGATTTAATTGTATTGATATACAATGAACCCGATGACATATTATATACCGTTGGAAAGCTCTCGAAGTCTATTTTCTGGAGAAATTTACGGTTTATAAATCCATTCAGTGTACCAAAAGTTGTAATCAAAACAGTGTGAGAAGTATAGAAATGTAATTCCACAAATCACTGTAGCATGTATAATACGGGACACTGTAGCAGGTTACTGTAGCAGAGTATTTAAACACATTTTAGGGTTTTATTTTCATAACTTAAAGAGGGGAAAACGTGGGAGGAGGCTGCATTTCTGGATTTCTCTGATCCCTTGGAGTTCTTGAAGGAGAAAGAAGATTTTGAAAGAGGAGGAACTACAATTCCAAGAAGATTCATCTACAAAGAAGATTTTCAAAGAATTTGCTAAGTTCTTTCTTTCCTTTTCAATTCTGGAATTTCTCTGTATTGTATTTGTTATTCTGATTGAATATGTGTAACTAAATCTGAATTGGTTGAGGGTGATTTCAAAGCCCTTGATATGGATTTTGTGAGTTGATTGTGTAAGAAATTGTTATCCAATTCTCTAATTGAAGTTGCTTGTATTTTCCCATATCTAATGCTTATGATTGCTTACTGATTGTATTTGGAATGGCCAACTGAATATAATCTGTTGTTGTCTATTGCTAGATTAGAAATCTTGATCCGTAATTGTCATGAATTTCCAATCATTAGTAGCAAAATTGTGATCAGAGATTGCAATTGGAAAATACAACCTAGGTTAAATAATCCGAACTTGTGTGATTATTGCTTAGATCAACCTATCTTTCTCATCGTAATGCTTCCATTGAATTAAACTTAGAGAGCTTGTTCTAGGTTGTTTAATGGATAGAGATTAAATAAAGAGCTTGTTTTATTTAACAACAAAGTAAGGAAAGATTGGGATAACAGAGCTTGTTGTTATCTACGGTTGATAACTTCAATGCTGTAATTGGATTACAATTCTATGTTAATTCACAAATTCATATCTTGTGGCAGAGAATGAACTCTTAACCAAGTGTCTCTCATTGATTTTTCACTCCATTTAACTTTGCTTTGTGTTATTCTTCATTTGCTTTCGTATTAAGTTTAGTTAATCAATCAACAAAACCCCCCCTGTTTAATTTATTTTTGCTGAAAAATAACAAATTCAATTAGAATCAATCCTCGTGCGAACGATATCTACTTATCACTTTATTACTTGTGCGACTAGTATACTTGCTAGTTTCGAACGCATCACTCGCTTTATCATAGCATCATTGGTAGAACAATTATCTACAGTTAAAGTAGATAATTTCCTTTCCAAATTCCAATCATACAAGCAATCAACCAACACTTTTCTAAGACATTCAGCCGTATGTGGGGCTAGCACATATACAAACCTAACAATTATAAACATAAAATTATTAGAAACTATATTTAATATAAACAAATTAATAAAGTAAGATAAAATTGCAACTTTGAACATACCTCAAAATCCTATTACGAAGTTTCCATGAATTATCAATGAAATGGGCTGTTATAACCATATATTCTTTCTTTTGGTTGCTAGAAGTCCACATATCGGTTGTTATAGCTATCCTTCCTTGTATGTTTTCCAATAATTCCATTGTCTTCCCCTTTCTCACTTTCAAACAACTTGAATATTTCATTCTTCAATGTGTTTCTACTCACAGTACCAAACAAATAATTCATCATTTCCCTAAAGCCCTCATACTCAACAAACCATAATGGAAGTTCATGCAAAACAATCATTTTTGCAACTAGAGTCTTACAAACATCTTTATCAAAAGCATCTTTATCATGACATATCAAGTTTGTAAGAGTTCTATCATTTTGTTTTTGGAATTTCAAAATGCTTTGTTCCATGGTTAGTTGATTAACTCGATGACATCTCTTAAAATGCTTACTTAAATAAGAGGTGCCATCCGACGCCCTAGCAACTAATTTTGTGGCACAATGGTTACAACGTGCTTTTGGTACTCCATCAATAACTAGTTTTGTAAAATGTTGCCAAACTAGTGATGTGGTCCTAGACTTTTTACTATGCTGAGACAATTCATCATCATGATCTTCTAGCCGTCTCTTACTAGTGGATATAGCAACATCGTTGGAATCTTTATCCATGTTTAAATCACCACTACGATTTAGGGTATTTGACATCCCCACTTCTTGTTATGATTGTGATTGTGAAGACATTGTTTACCTACAAAAATCACAAAAAAAAAATGCAACATTAAAAAATGCAACACTAAAATTTCATCAAGCATGTAATTATACTTGGAATGATAATTGATTAAGATTAAAGACCTATGAAAGGAGGTACCTAGACAAAGAAGCGTTCATAATTCATCAAACTAAGATAACCAAATCTTTGAATTAACAAGAGTTTTGGGTAGAAAGAGATTGTGTATTAACATATGATATGATAGAAAAAAGCTAAAAGACAATTAGATAAAGAAGCAAAGGGAAGTGCAAGCATATACGTTAAGTAGATTAGCTTAAGATTATTAACTATCTTTAAGTTCATCAATTTCCCAATATTAATTTCACAACGATCTGGATCCATGGAGGTGCTGGGCGCTGGAGCTGTGATAGCGATCTAAAGCCGTGGTGGTGCTACGAGCCTGCGACGGACGCTGGAGGGAGCGACTGATGGCCGAGTGGGTCTGATGGTGGTGCTTCGATTTTTAGGGATTTGAACAATAAAGAGACGGGAATATGGCTTAGCCCTTGGGTTTTAGGAGATAAGTTATAAAAATTGGTGGGAATTTTTGACACGACCCATGAAAGTGTTTGTCTTAAATTCTTAATCGTGTTTGGGACCTTTGGGTCGTGTAAGTTGTAACCTGCCAAAACGTTCGACCAAACTCGACTCCCTCGATAGCGCTCGACACGACTCAACATAAAAGTGTCGAGTATCGGATGACGATGTCTTTGAAAATAGACTGATATCGAGTGTCGGTTGTGAATCCGACACGACTTGACATGTAAGTGTCGAGTGTTGGATGATGAATCCGACACTCGATGTCTTCGAAAATAAATTGATATCCAATGTCGATTGTGAATCTGACATGACTCGACATGTAAGTGTCAAGTGTCGGATGATCGTGTCGAGCTTTATTGAGCATGTCGAGTGTTATTGAGCGTTTTGGCAGATTGCTTATTTTAACTTTGTTTTTTTGGCCTTTTTGCATCATATTTAACTATAACAGCCTTGTATAGTTAAATATGATACATGATGTTGGATTTCATGATGTCGAGTGTCGGATTTTATATTGTTGTAAATGAAATTTGGTATGTTTTTATTGTCGTAAGTTATTTACCTTGATGTGTTTATTATTGTTGCCATGTACTTCTTGATTTTGTTTGTTAGTGACTTGGTATTGTTTGTTGAATTATTATTTACTTGAAAATTTTAGATTTTGAATGGAATGATAGTTTTTTAGTAGTTGATTCTTGTGCATAACCAACACAGTAACAAGTAAATAAAAATAAATATAATGTTAACACTTTAACGGAACCAAACCAACAAGTTGATTATTTTACTGATAGCACACAACACAAGATCTACTTCCTACATGTAACACCCCTACATGTAAATAAAAATATTGTAAAATATTATAATTTGTCATAATCACCCCTAAAAATTACTTGTAAATTTAAATACTTTATTTTTTTCATTTACATCCTAAAATGTGCGGGGCGGGGAGGGTCAAACGGGTCTGGAGGGTGGACTTAGGCCCGGACCCGCCCCAAACGAGTCAACACATTTAGAGACCCAGGCCCGTCCCTAAATTCAAAATAAACGGGTCAAGACCTATCCCTAAAACACGGGTCACACCGGGGCCCCGGACCCGGCGGATCATTTTGCCATCCCCTATGAGAAAACTTTGTATATGGAAAGAATATCTAGAAAGCAACAAAAATTCAGAAAAAAATAAAATCTATAGAAGGTAGAGACAAAAAAATATATATTATATTTTAAAATTTTGCTAAATTAAATATAGTTTTTGTTCAATCTAAATCAAATGATTCCTTTAGCTTGGTGGTAAAGGGCAAGCTCGGTTTTTATATTAGCCTGTGTTCGAATCCTATCAGTTACAAATTTAAATTTGCTTCATATATTATTATACTGTGAATCATAAAATGACTATTATAACCCTTGATATTTAAGTTATTTACAAGCATTTAACGTCCAAACTAACAGAAGGGTAGTTTGCGATGACTTTTTGAGAAGGTAGGGTTGTCATTCATACAAAGTGATAAAATACGTTTTTATATGATAAGTTTGTAAAAGATAGGGGTAGTCTGTGATATTATTCCATATAAATAAATACAAACATGACCTGGAATTAGAGAAACCGTTACACAGACCCTGAGGTTTTTTAAAATAAAAACCATGACCCTTCCGTTGGGCAACTGTCTATTACTGATGCAATTTAAAAAAATGGTAACCTGGTAAAACACGCCTTTATCATCTTAATTCTTATCTTTGAAAATCAAAAGTTGTCTTATGATTTCAACAAATAAGTAAAAAATAATAGTTCCTAGCCGACAATAATTAATTAAAAATAGAAATCAGAATCTTCAAATAAAAGAAACTCCTACCAATTAAATAAATGATAAAAATAACTAATCTTGAATATTAAAAAAATTAAAATCCAAAATTATACAACGTTGTTGGTTCCTTTTATTGGAGTAGGACGAGTCATGGTAATTTTTGCTGGACTTGGTTTTTTGCCGTGAAAACTGGGATTTGCATTAAAAGAATGGTATATGATTAAATTTGTAATAAGTAATTTTGTTGACCGCACCTTAAGATCATTCGTGATATCAGGCCTATCTCACGATCATTTAAATATGATAATGTTATTTTTACAAACTTTTTGTATAAACTCTTACATACAAACTGACATGTTATGAAATGATTAGAATAATAAATATATAAAATCTACCCATTTAATAAAAAGTAATGATGTGTAAATAAATTAGCAATGCTACATGAATTTATATACATGAGTTTGTATACAATGTTTGTAAGATTAACACTACTCTTTAAATATTTATCCAATGTAAAACAAGAATGTCTACTTTTGAGAATTTTAGAATAAAAAATAAAAGGATAATATTTAATAAAAATGGTAAAAGATTTATGGTCATTAATTTATCAAAAAGATTGTTGATATATCTCTATAGAAATAAATATCATTAAAGG
Source organism: Boswellia sacra (assembly GCA_013180625.2). NCBI lineage: Eukaryota > Viridiplantae > Streptophyta > Magnoliopsida > Sapindales > Burseraceae > Boswellia > Boswellia sacra. Next base: position 72,021 of record SNVD02013957.1, on the reverse strand, counting down.
AATCTTATTTCAACAGAAGACACAATTGCTTTTACTTTCCTTACTGTTAGATTGGAAGATCATCTTCATTTTCAAAATTAATTAAATGGGGATGTATAGTTAAATAATTTTAAAAAAGAGGAATAAAATTACGTTATAATGGTCTATAATTATTATATTATTTTGATTAGTTATGCATTTATAAGCATTGGATTGACTTCTACAAGTATAAATTGAAGTATAAATTAAAGAAAGTTGTATCTTTAACTTTTGGGCATGTGGGGAAAGAGAATATGTAAGAAAAAAGCTATTAAACATAGAGAGATCTATATGGGATATTAACATTAATACTACTAGGTTTGGGTTAATACTTAAAACTCATAGGTTTCTATGAGTAAAATTTATATTTAATAAAAATTAATATTAATGTCCTTAAAATAATTGAAATATATAGAATAGAAGGGTTAAAAGTGTTGGTTATAAAATCTTTAGATCTAACTGAAATTCTCCTCAACTTTAAGGGTGTGAAAGAGTTTAATATTTATATTCCGTGGATGCTTGCTTAATGAATTAAACTAGTACATGCCGTAAAGGTGTGTTCGGTTGCAGGAAAAGAAAAGTGAAAGGAAAGGAAAAATGAGAGGAAAGGAAAAATTGAAGGAAAAGGAATAGGTTTGCGAAATATTTTGTTTCTTTGTTTGATATTGAAATTATGGTTGGAAAGGAATCACTTATAAATTGAAAAGATATAATTACCTTCAATATTAAAATATATGATATCTATTATTAAATAAAAATTAAATAAAAGTAAATAATTACCTAGGTTAATATTTATCTATTAAACTAATATAAAATTTTAAAAAAACATATTAATTACAATAAAATTTTATCAAATATGTCTATTATTTATTAAATAATATTACCATAACATATACATAAATTTATTTTAGATATTCATAAAAATTTATTTATTTAGTAAATTGTTAAATGTTGCCTTTTCAATTTAAAAATAATAAATAATATTTACTAAAATATTATTAAATTAATTTAGATTTGTTAAAATAAATAATTATGAATTAAAACTTTAAAAATTGCTGAAAACGTCACCGGCTAGCCACCAACCAGAGTCCCCGGCATTCGATGAACGTTGCGCGTGGAAGTCAGAGTCGACACCATTGAGATCCTCATTCAACGATCTTCCTTTCTGTCTAAGTTTCATCGACGATTGATCTACTATTTTGCTGCACGCGGTGCTTCTCTCTTTGGGAATTGCTGTTTATCTTCGCTGTCAACGGTAAAATATATATCAGACAACAATGTCTCAACCTGGGTTATTGTCACAGACCTCCCCTACCTTTTGGACTTATTTCATCAAAATAGACCGTTTGCATTTTTTCATAAATTTAGTCCCTATGTTTTTTAAAAAAAAAAAAGTTATCGCATACCTCTCTTCTGTTAATTCCCCTGTTAATTTTTTGTAAATATATTGTAATTATAGGGGTAATGTAGTCTTTTCATCCTACACACTCAGCACTATAAAAGGAAGTCAAAATTTTTTTTAATCGACGAACCCTACCCCACCCTACCCCACCCCACTTTCTCTGTCGGTTTTGCTTTCCTTAACCCTCCCTTTCTCTCTCGACTGTTTTCCTTCCCGCGTACATGACCTCCCAGCTGCCTTCTACTTCAAGAAATGCCATTGAAACCAGTTGAAGGAGTCGTCTAGGGTGACAGGTAAGCAAAAGCCATTGTGCGTTTTGGTGTGTATAACATGCAGGATTTGCTGTTTTGCTGTGTTAATGGGTTTATTTTTGAAAAAAAACTTTTTTTAGAATTTTCACAACAATTTGAACTATTATATACAATTTGGTAGTGTTGATTTTGGTTTCTATTCCCGGATTATGCTTTTGCAAACAAAACCTTAGAAATGTCCGGTGATAAAAATTAGGGCTTTTCAAAATTGATGCACTATAATGATAGATCGAATCATTTTCTTGCTATTTCTATTGGTATTGATACATGCATGCTTGAAAAGTTTCAATTTTTGATTAAGCAGGTGCATGCTCTATTATCTATTTCTTCTTTTTATTATGGTCATTTATGTATTCGACAATAAATTGTTGCTTTAGAATGTTTTGCACCACTAAGTTTTATGCCATGCATGCTATGCAATGTTTATCTGTATGCATGGAGCCTAACATATCCCGTATGTAAATGCTATATGTAGTTTGAAGTTCAGTCAAGTAGATGCAATAGGTAGATAATTGCAATTTATAATTCAAAATGATGCATGGATTTTATTTTATGTGATCGTTTTCTTAACTATTTTTTTGCTTGTTTCTCTGTGTTTTTTCTTTTTTGATAATATCTGTTGATGCATAAGGCCTGTAAGATGGTTGAATTTTACTTAACATATGAAGCTTTGGGTCGTAAGATTCCAATTAGGTATATAGAACCTGATAGGATATCTAGGATAGGGTTATTCCAAACTACTTGTCACTACTGTGATGTTGGGGATCATCCAGATAGGCTAGTGAAGTTGACAGTGTGTTTACCCTAGAGTGGTGAGGATGTGGTTATTGATAATGATGCAAAGTGTTTAGAAGTATTTAGACTATATGAAACAAGGGGGATTTTTACTATAACAATCTCTATAGAGATTATTCGAAGTGCCTTAGATCCAATGCGCCCTGAAACTGAGGTGCCTTAGGAACCTCAATTGAGTGATAGGCAAATTGAAAATAAATCAGAAACTGAGGTGCCTCAGGAACCTCAATTGAGTGATAGGCAATTGAAAATAAATCTGAAACAGTTAACTTAGATGGAGGTGAGTTTGAAGGGCCTAATAGGGGTGAGGTAAATGACCTTGAAGCCAATTCAGATGTGCATACTTAGCTTAATCTTTCAACAGATTCTGATTTAGATTATAGGCCCGATAGTGATGCTGAAATTCAACATGATGACAGTGGGGTAGAAAGTAGTTTTGAAGAGGGCTACTCTAGTGATGACTTGTCAAATTATCAATCTGATGGAGAAAAGTTTGAAAAAATTGTAAGTAGCTTTGATGATGAAGTGTCTAGTGCTAGGATGGCTAGGGTTCATAGGAAGAACATCTACAAGCCTGGGTTAGAGGGAGTTGTGGAATTAAAGGTTGGTCAGACCTTTGAAAATCACCAACATTTTAGGGATGTCTTTAGGGAATATGCTATTCAAAAGGGTATTCTTAAAAGGTTGAAAAATGAGAAACAGAGAGTGACTGTTAGATGTGCTTTTAAAGGCTGCCCTTGGAGGATTCATGCCTTCACCACACAGGACTTAATTACATACAAAATAAAGTCCTTGTACCCTAACCATGAATGTGAGAACAAAATGATACCCCTGAATGCACTTATATTTGGATAGCTAATAAGCATGAAGAGCATATTAGGGATAACCCTAACCTAACAATTGAATGGCTAGAAAAAGATCTCAAAAAAAGGTTTGGACTTCAGCCAGCAAAACAGAAATTGTATAGGGCTAGAGTTAAGGCTCTTGATTTGGTAGGTGAGCACCATCAGAAGGCTCTTAATCTGTTGCATAAATATGCAAACATAGTGCAAATCACAAATCCTGGGTCCACAGTGTGCGTGAGGGCTGATGCAGAATTGATTTCTGCAGCCCCTAAATTTCAAGCCTTTTTTGTTAGCTTTCCGGCTCAAAAGGTTGGGTTTTGTAACAGGTTGTAGACCATTTATAGGTTTAGATGGTTATCATTTAAAAGGGCCAATGGGAGGGGTTTCATTGCCTACTGTGGGGATAGATGCTGATAATGGAATGTATCCTTTAGCAATGGGTATATGTGAGGTTGAATGTAATTCATCTTGGAATAGGTTCCTTCATCTTCTAAGGCAACATATAGGAGGGGTAGATGGGGTTGGCTTGCCTATGACCTTTATGAGCGATAGACAAAAGGAAATACTTAATGCTTTGCTTGAACAGTGGCCTTATGCATCAAATAGATACTGTGCAAAATATTTGTACGATAATTTCAAGAGAGAACATACAGGTCCAAGATTGCAGCTTTTGTTTTGGAGTGCTTCCAAAGTTGCTAATATCATTGCCCATCATACAGCCATGGAAGAGATCAAACAAATTGATCAAGCAGCCTATGAATAGCAGACCAAAATCCCTACACAGAACTGGAGTAAATATGCTTTTGATGAGAGAGTGAAGGTTGAACATGTGACAAACAACATCACAGAAAGTTTCAACTCATGGATCAATCGACACCACCATCAAACATATCTCACAATGCTTGAGGATATTAGGAGAAAAATAATGAAAAGGATACAGAAGAAGTAAGGCCACAGTTTTTTTTTTTTTTTACCTTTTTATATTGGCTAGATAAATTTATACTCATTATTTTCAATTTTTGTTGGTTTTGCAAGTTTCAAGAATGTACCAACTGGCACACAGATGTCAGGCCGACCATTAAAAAAATTATTAATGAGCGGGTTAAATGGACAAATGACATGGAAGTCATGTGGTGTGGAAATCTAGAGTTTGAGGTGGTGAGCAAAGGAAAGACTTTTGTTGTGAGATTGAATGAAGAATTCTGTTCATGCGGCCTGTTTCAAGTGGGTAACTGACTTTAAGCACAATTTATTAGCTGTTTTTTTTTTAATTTAAAGTAATTAATCTTACTCAAATGTAATTTTTCAGGTTTGTGGTGTGCCTTGTAAACATGCAATTGCAAGTGCAAGGGAAAGGAGGATTGATGTCCACCAGTTTATAAAAAAGATGCTACTACGAGACAGGTATATAGCAACTTATAATCACCATATAAGACCCATCCCTGATCAGTATGAATGGCCAGAAGTGCCATGTAATGAGTTACAAACTCCCAAACTGAGGACAAAAGCTGGGAGACTTAAAAAAGCCAGAAGAAAAGCACTAGATGAGGATATACCTCCATCTAAATTGTTTACAATGACTTGTATGAACTGTGATGGCTACAACCACAACAAGAGGAGCTGCAAAAACCCTCCTTACACAAATGCTAAGAAGGTTTCTCTTTCGCCTCACTCTTTAATTAATAATTCTATGAATTTCTAACATTAACAGTTGGTTAATCATCCTTTGTGGGTTATGTTTAAGGGAAAGAATAACAAGGTTGGGTCATCTTCACAGCAACAACTCAATCTCAGCAAACTGGAGCATTATCTCAGTCCCAATCCCATAAGAAAGCTGCAACCAGACAACCATCTCTGACAAGGAAGAAGAAAGTAATATGTTAGGACTGTTATATATTTGTTAGGTTTAGGTATTTATTCTAACTTGATTGTTTTTTCAATGCAGAAGAAGCACACATCTTCTCAACCTTTGGACTTAAATCAGACTCGATCTTCACCTCATCAAGAAACAAATGAAGTTGGACCATCATCTCAACCTCAATTTATTTCGTAAGAAATTAGGTGCTCACGACCTTCTCCATCCCCAGAACATAACTAGTAAAAAATGAGGAAGTAAATACTTAAATATTTGGATGTGGCTATATAAATTTTACCAATTTGTGTGATTATAACAATTTGTGATACTGTTTATGCAGCCACAAGATGCAATTCCAGAGGGAAGCTTAAAAAAATAGGAATGCAAAGCTTGTGCTACCTTTTTTTTTGGTAAATGTGTATTTTGTCACATATGTTTTTGTGAATATATCTCACATATGTTTTTGTGAATATATCTTCATATGTGAGTTCTATACATTAGCACTTAGGAAAGTGGTTAGTGCTAATTTTTTTGTAAATGAAATTGTGAATGGCTAGAGTTAGGCATGGATTGGCTACACTAGCACATAAGAAGGTGGCCTGTGATATTTTTTGGTTTATTGAATCTGTTAGGTCCTCAACTTTTGTAAGAATGTACTAACAGCAATAGTATTGTGAATATAAATGCAGTTCATATAACTGCAGCTCATATAAATGTAGCTTATTATTGTGATGATTTTTATACATGCAGCTTATTAGTTTATTTATAATTTTATATGTCTCATAACTTCTAATATTGTTACCATGTTATGCCATACTTATTATGAAATTATTGCATTTCATTCAAGGCAAATAAAGCTTTTTTGGTTACTGGATGCCTTAGGCATATCATTTTCTCACAACGAGTCATTACATCATCTTCAGAATACATGATATCAAAATAAATAACAATATGTAGAATAGATACTTGTTTAGCCGTATAACATTATGTATTTTTTCATCAATTCCCACAAGCATTTTAGTTTGCCTCACCAATTGCTTCAAATCACTTTGCATGTCTGTCAAAACCATTTCATCATCATCCTTTCTTTTGCTTTGCTACTCACTTTCCACTGCTTCAGTGTAGTTTAGGAAATCATGAAGATCACTGCGTATTTCTTCAACATCAAGATCCCACCACCTGTAAAAATTACATTTACCATTCTTGCATGTGAAATACATCTTACCAGGATTATTTGCAGATTCAGAAATCAAAACAGCTACCTTTGCACCACACTTACACCTCCTATTTTTGAATTTCAATAGGGTGCCATTTAGCATTTTTAGCCTTGCTTTACTTGATTGTGATTGACTGATTTCTATGTGTGTACTCATCTTTCATGTGAGAAATGGTGTGTGAATTGCTTGTTGGATGTTGACTGTGTTTGAGGGATGGATTTATTGACTGATCAAGTGAGATTTGGTGTGTAACTTGCTTGCTGGATGTTGGCTGTGATCAAAGGATGGATGTATTCACTGCCTAGGCTGTGTAGCATTTGACAGGGAGGGGTTTTTTTTTGCAAAGACTGTGAATTCTTCTTAGCTTAAATAGGCAGCGAGGATGGTATTCTTCTTAGCTTAAAAAGACTGTGAATTTAGTATACTGCAAACACTGTCTAGGGCCAACAGTTATATTGCAATGGCTATTTTAATTTTCTGGATTGTCAGGGGTAAAATGGTCATTATACATAATGAAAAGATGTACTTCTATTCTTTGGGCATCAGGGGTAGAAATGTCATTTTATATGATATTTTCATTGATTAAAATAAGCATATGAATTTTTATATGGAGTTTAAGGGTATTTAGGTAATTGCTGGATTTTTGGATGGTCCAACGGGGGAATTAACAGAAGAGAGGTATGCGATGACTTTTTAAAAACCTAGAGACTAAATTTATGAAAAAATGCAAACGGTATATTTTGATAAAATAAGTCCAAAAGGTAGGGGAGGTCTATGACAATAACCCAATTATTATTGCCTACAATATTATATATTATTATTATTATATTATAATTATTATTCTTGGATTTTGACTTTTTTCATAATTCAAATCTTTATAACTATTAATAGAATTATTAAATTATGAAATTGTCTAAATTCTGTTACACTTTTAATTGCTTTTATTTATTGATATTATTTTCACAAATATTATCACCAAAAATAATGTTTTTTCAACAATAATAATTGTCAATATTGGCATTAACAAATATAATACTTTCAATAACAAAATAAGTAGTCTCGAAAACATAATATTACACTACCAAACATATATTGTCTTCAATGAAAAGATTTGTAACATTAAAAATCATTTTTAATATAAATATATTTGTAGTTGAAAAAAAAATTAACCACAAATAATATTTAAATTAAGATGAAAATATTAATTGAAAAAATCTTGGTATCAACATATTTTTTGTTTCAAATGATACTTTTTCAATACATAATAATAATAACTAATATTTCAAATTTTTGTATTTAAAATTATTTTTTAACTACTATAATTTATACTTGCAACAAAAAACTTACTCCCAAAAACATACTTTTTAAAACAATTTTAATTTATTTCAAAATGAACAAATAGATAACAAAAAAAGTTTCGTTACAATATGTATTTACAATTTCATGTCGTGATTTACATACTTCTTAACTACAACATTTGTTATGTAATACAACTAAAAGTTTCATATCAAAAATATGTTTCTCATGTCAAAATTAATTCCAAAAATTCAAAATATGACCCAAATTTAGGGATCTGATTGAAAAATGACCCATCCGCATAAAATTTTTATGGCATAGCGGTTTTGGCTGTGAAATGACTTGGATAGCTCATGAATTCAATTATTCAATATCCGTTAACTTCCTTCATTCCCTCCACTTTCCCTTACATAACAGTTGTCTTCTGTTACTCCTCAACTCTGAAAATTTCCAATCAATCCAAGACATCAACAAAAAAAATTGGTTAAGGAGAGAATACAACACATTTTCAAGAAAGGAAGAAGATTGGGAAAAGTTGAAGAGAAGCATACGAACGAGTGGAATAGTCGTACGGACCACCTGTTAGTTTTCAAATTTTTTTATTCTTTTTTGTTTGGGTAATTTTTCTAACAAGTCCCTTAATTTGGATCATTTTTTTAATTTTTTCAAATTAATTTGTTGCTATGTGAGTTTATCAGCAACAAAATAGTTTAAAGCAAATTAACATTTATAATAATATTATTTCATTTTTCTAAAACTATCTTCTACAATTTTAACTTCAATTTAGAACGGACAACCTCATGATAATAACAGCCTTTTTAAGATAATTTTTTTTGTAGTACAAAAATAATATGCGATTCTCAAAATAATGTTACTCAATAATAAAAAGAATTTATAACAAAATGATTTATTTAGTAACAAAATATCTTATAATTAAAATATCTTTTCAAGTCAACAAGATCATCTTTGTTGAATCAATTAATTGACAACCAAATATTTTCGTCGCAAAATTTGTTTCCTAACTGATTCTTACTCTTCAAAATAAGTTTTAACAATAACTTTTATTTAATTTTGCAACAAAAAATTTGCTCACTAAATATATAAATTTGCATCATTTTGAATTTTCTATTAGATACTTTCCACGACAAGGATTCGATGACGACTAGAGGATAGTTAAAATTTTGTTGAAAAAAATTAACAACTAAAATTGTACTTTTCGTAACAAACTTCTTTGTCCCAAAAAATAGTTTTTGTTGTAGTATATGAGTATATATAGTTACTCATCATTTTTCTTTTAACAATATTTAACACAAAAATAACATTGTAATCTTCTCTAAAAACTTAATATTTGTACTCACAATATAAATCATAAATAAATTTTCTAAAGATAAAGATTCTAATAATCGGTAAAGCACCTTTAATTTAAATCTCTACTTGTATAATAAAGATTTATAAATATAAAATTGAATTTGTGCAAAATACTTGAAAACTGAAAGTTTTCCACTAACAATTATGTTACTTAAATCCGACTAGCTTATGGATTTTCTAACTGGCCCCCCCTCGTTCATCTCATATAACATAGGAATAGATAGATAAATAAATTTAGAAATTTAATTTATAAAATTAATCATCATAAAATAACATCAAAATTGAGCAAACCAATTAATCCCTTACTAAACCAAATATTAACCGATTAAACTTCCTAAATAACATCACTTTATTTTCTTCTTTTTTCATCTCTTTCTTTTTCTTTTTTTTTTTCCTCTCTCTTTACTCAACTCCATTCTTTTCCTCTTTTCTTTTGTTTTCTTCTTGTTTCCTTCATCCTTAGCTCACCTTTTCGATCCCATAATTTCCTATTTATAAACCCCAGTAACTAACCTTAATCAAGCATATTAACCCCTTGAAAATAGCATGCTTTACCAAATGAAAAAAGCATCACCTGTTTCCTCTCCCTTTTTATCTTTCGGTTTCTCTTTTCTCACTTGGCTCCCTTTTTGTGAATTGCTGATTTGCTCTCTCTTGCCACACCATCATTTTAGCTTAACAAATGAATTAAAAAATAAAAATATATATATGGTTCTGACTACAATACATTGATTAGTGATACATAATTTGCATAAAACAAATAAAAATTATAAATATTTATATAAAATTTATAATAAAAAAATTGTAAATGACCATTTGTATAAAAGCTATATCGAAGCATATAATAGTTTACATATTTTTGTAATTGTTTACAAATTTTATATAAGAATCTATAAATTTTATATGTCATTTACAATTTTTATACGAAATGGTATATTGATACATAAAAGTATTATATAATGAACCAAAAATAAGTGTAATTAATGGTTATCTACGGTACTCTCAGGGTAGCAGTAACCCAAGGTATATGAAATTATAAATAATTTTTAAAAATAGACAAATTTCATAAATAATTCTAAGATGTGACTAATATCACAAATGACTTTTTTTCTTTTTTTAAGAAAAAAAGGCAAATGACCCCGCGTTAGTCCCTATATTACTGTAAGACAATGATAATTACTATTTTACTCTTCATTACTTTACCGTTCAAATATTAATTTATTTTTACTTTTTATTTTTTTTCTCCTACTTTTTCGTCATCGCACAATCATCATAACAACTACCGAGACTAACCCCACAAAGATCACACGAACAACAAACTAATAAACCATGCCCACGGAAGCCACAACAAATCTAAAATAAAATGACTACCAATCACAAAACTGCTCACCAACATTCCAATACCAACTGAGTTGTGGGTTTTATTTTAAATTTGTTTTGCCTTCCGATTCGTTAGTTTGGATTGATTTTGAGGGATTTGATATTAATGGAGAAGAGAGATGAGAAGAAACAGAAGGGTTGACTGAGAAGAGAGAGAGACGAGATAATAAGGAGGAGGAGGGGCCTGAGACCAACGGCGAAAAGAAAGAGAGGCTCGATTGAAATGAAAAAATAATAATACTAATAATAAATTTTAAAATAATGAGAATTTTGCATGTGTGCTGTCTTCTCAAATTTTTTACTGTTTATTTTTTCAAATTAATACCTAATATATAAAGGTATCAAACTAACCCTAAACTGTCTCACGGTTGTAATAGGGGAAAACTAATACCGAGGATATTTTTGTCTATTTAAAAAAACGAAGCCATTTATGACATTGATAATATCACAAAGTTATTGATAATATTTATCTTTTAAAAAATATAAAAATAACATATACAAATTTTATAAGTTTTGTACGCCTATTTATAATTTTTATATCTATTTATAATTTATAATTTTTTATTGATTTACAATTTTTAATGTTTTTATTTACAACATTTTTACGTCTTTATATAGAGTAATACTACTCTTACAAACTATTTATACAAACTCATCTATACGAACTGAGGTGATATCCTTATATGATCATTTTATCACCCATCTTAATTAATATTATTTATTATAAGTATATATTTATCTAATCAATGTATTTATTAATCAAATCATGTCATGTCACGTTACTTTGTATAAATGAGTTTATATAAATAGTTTGTAAGAGTAGTATTTCTCCTTTATATATAGGTTACCAGGGATGCCATAACAATTTTCATAATTATTTATGGCCAAGAACGATATTCACTAAATGATCTTTTCTCTAGGAATGGTTGTGGTACATTTGATGTACCATACATCAATTTATATAAAAATTATAAACAGATATATAAAAGTTGCAAATAATTAATATAAAAGTTGTAATACAATTTTTATATTTACTGATTTACGACTTTTATATAACTATAATTTACAACTTTTATATGGTTATTTACAATTTTTATTCATAAGTTTACGATTTTTATACAAAAATTTTGCTGGACCGGTACAGCTACTGTACTGTAGCCGGACTCTCCCCTTCTAATTTGCCACCAACAATTCAACTCCCCCATGTGTAAAAGCATCACAAGCTATTTGGCTTTAATTTCTCTCATTTTTTAAACCTCAATAGGCTGAACTCGAAACAATAGAAAACATCACAAGTCACCTATTCTAAATCCTGTGCTGTCGACAACTAAACGGGCTAGACTTAAAATAAATGTAATATCACTATCCAATGCTTTAATTTGTTAGTTCTACTTAACCTTTATTTTTTTGGTTTATTTGTTTCGAATTTTTTAAGTACAGTTTATTAAAATAGATCTCGTTGGAGTAGAGCTTGTAAAAGAAAAACTTTTATAAAAGTTGATGATTGTTTGGTTGAATATATATACAAGTACTTATTAATGTTAAATCACCAAATTATTTTTTAGAAATTAAGGTAATCATGTAATATGGTGCTCATTAGTGATAGAAGGGTTGAGTCAAAATACTTAACCTTAGACCTTGTTTCACTTGGTCTTCTACAATGCACTAATGTTTCTACTCAAATTTAGACAATGATTTGAGACATCATTCCCACTAAAATAGACATATCACAATTATTGAAGCGGTTAAAGTGTTAATACTAATATCATATTTATAAGCTCAAACTTTATAAAAAAATTGTCAAATTTAACATTGTACAATAATTATTTCATAAAATTGTTATAATTATAACATTTTACTGTTGGACAAGAAACTTATAACAAATCTTTCGAAAAATAAAGATTTATATTATATTAATTATTACTAGATTTTTACTAAAATTAAGGAAATAATTCCTTAGATAAAATTTTTTCAATCAACCAAAAAACAATCATTAAAAAGAAAAAAGAAGTACTAAAGAGACAAAAGATAACTTGAAGAGACAAAAGATAACTAGTCTATCGTTTGCGGGACTGTGGATGCAGAGGTTACTATTTTTCACCTTTTCGCTAGGCCTTCATCCACAACCCATCTCTCAAACTGCATTTTTTTATATTGTACAGTCATTGGAAGCAACGACACCCTTAATTAAATATAGCTTTTTAACTTCTTCGAAGACTTTACAATTGTTTTATGAAAATTATTTTGATAAGATCATTTTAGCAACCATAAATATTAGGTTTTATATTTTAAGATCTAAAATATGTTTAATATCATTTTAAAATTAAAACATGATAGGTAAAACTTTTTGAAAATGACAAACATAGATCTTTGTTGATAAGAGTAAAACTTCTTTGCTAAATTTTTATTAAATGTCATGTAGCTTAATATGTGATGTACCAGTATGTATAATTTTAATGTTAATTCAAACAGCAACTGTCTTCATCTTACATAGTATTTTATATGAATCATCATTTTTTTTGTTTCCTTTTATAACTTAACAATTCATTGTTTTTTTTTTTTTTTGTCTAGTAAACATATATTAAAATATATGACCTTGAATATTTAAGTCTTATGTTTTAAGGATTTGTTTTCTTACAATCACTTGGATCATTTATCAGAATATATATATATATATATATAAAATAGTCCCTTCCAACAACTGAATTGAGAGTTTTTATTTTGAACTTCACACAAATATTCTTAATCTAAAATATATGTATTTGATTGAAGGAATTCCAATATTATAGTTTAAATTGAACTTTTGACATAGTTGAAAGTTCTAAAGCTATAGACTCAATTACGTCAAACAAAACTAAAGCAGTTATGAAAAATGTAACAACGTAATTAAAAATTATACAAAGGAGTTTTACGTGGTTCGGCTTAATCAAGCTTACATCCACGGGCAGCTAAGCCGCATTTGATTATGATGTTCACGTTTACAACGACTAGAACTTACATTTGACGAACCCACTATTCACTCAAACTCACCTATCTTCTATAAACAGCGTTCTAATCACCTAGAACTCCATTGATAGCAAATCAACTTCCTAACTTACTACAGACCCCGCAATTTGAGTCCTTCTCGAATTGTATTACAATTCTCCAATGAGGTAACCACACTCTCTAGTTAATACAATAATGATAAGTGAAGTAAACTTATCACTACTTAGTGAAAACAACTTGCACACAAAAACATAACTAGACATAAACTAAAGACTTTTAGTTATACATGTCCAGTGAACTTTTCTTATTGAACAATGATTCTTCAAGATCTTCCAATATAGTCATTATCCTATAAATCTTGAAGATATAGGAAAGCTAAATCACATTAAGATATTAAATAAATAAAAACAATATATATCCTTTTCTTAAAGTGAGATATAATCAACACCTTTCTAATGTAAATCCAAATCCTAGAGATATTATCCAATAAAATAACACTTAATTGAATATGTTAAAAGAGGAAAGTACAAAATAAAATATTAAAAGATTTTTTTTTCTCTCATAATGTCAACACATCAATGCCACATAGATTGACTAGGACACATGGCAGTCCATATGGCATTGTCCTAACAATCTCCCTCTTTGGCATTTTGTAGGAAAATCAACAAATTAATGTAACCTACAAACAGTTAATTACAATAAACATAACTAAATTAGTAGACAAAAAGGGAATAACATTTAGACAGTTATAAACAAGCATATCCTTGAAAAAGAACTTTGGTCAGTCAGCATTAATAAAGTTGATACAGACAAAGCTCAAAGCAAAACAAACCATCAAAAACTAACTTTTGAAACACACATCAAACAAAAAGCAAAACTAAAAATACTCCTCCTAAGTATGTTCTTCTCCCCCTAAAATCAAAATAATATGCAAAATGTTTCAGGTTTCATTAGCAAACTTAGAACAAACCTAATTGCCCAAAAATCTCTCTACTCCCCCCTTTTCTGCACAAAGTACAAAAGTGCACTACTTTTGATGTCTCCCAGATCTCTTAGGCAAGAATCCTCTTTTAAGGAGACCACCTCTTGTCTTTGGTCTTTGCCTAGTTTGAGGTGCAACTAGAGAGGGGATTGGAGTAGATAGCTCAGATGAAGTGGCTATCACTGCAGCAAGAGTCTCAGCAATGTCCTTAGCTTGTTGAGCTATAAGTTCAAGAGAAATAAAAAATATTTGTAGAAGTGAAGCAGCTGCAGTAGCTGGTGAAGAAGTATCATTTTCAACTGAGGTAGAGGATGAATGATGAGATGCTACTATGGACTGAGCTGGAGATGGAACTTGTTCAGTTGCACATTGAGTAACTGGTATACTGGTATCAACTGTAACAAGATCAGTTAGAACAATAGGTGATATGGTGGAGAAGTAATGGTTGTGGTAATTTTTGTAGTAGTAACAGGAACTAGAGTAGCTGGTGGTGATTCAAATGGTTCATAAGTTATGGTTGTGATAGTTGCAGTTGTGAAAATTGGAACTGGAGATTCAAAAACTGGAATGTCAATAGCAGTAGTAGGAACTATTGGTAATTCTTGCTACGAAGTTGCAACAGAGGATGGACTTGATGGAATTTCAAAATGTGAGGGTCCTGTATGAGATGGAACAAGGAGTGTGCATAAAAACCCGACCTAATAAGACCCGATTGGGTTAACTCGACCCGTGCAAGTTTTGATCAGGTCTTTTCTTCTTTTAGCCTGATTTCAATTAAAAAATAAATAACTAGATATATATCGAGTTTGTAACATGTTTATATCTACAACTCGATCATTAACCTGACCCGATAAAATCATTTTAAAAGTTTTAGAATGCTCCATGTCTTTATTATGTTGGATGCTCTTAAAATGTTATTATACGCCTTCTCACACATGATAGTGGATATAAAAACTTTTCATTACTCTAAAAACCCTAGCCACCACTTTCTAACTCCCTTCACTCCTCTTCTTTCTCACTCTTTATCACATTCACATCTTCATTTTCAAGTCACCCTTCATCTCTCAACTATCCACCACATACGCTATCTCTTTTTGTTTACTTTGCAAGTGAAGTCATCTCTCTTAGCAAGAAACAGCCTAACCATGACTCCAACAACCAAAAACCACTTGATAACTATCAGGAGCAAATATCTAGCATTAAATTAGTTTTCTTTTCTTTTTTCTTTTCTATTTTTTTTTTCACATGAGTTTGTGTGATTGTGTGGATGAATCTGAGTAGTGTGCTCTTGTGTAAGGTTATTGAAGGATGAATCTGGTCATTTTGAATGAGTTTGGAGATGCAATTTTGTTAGATAGAAATTGAAGAAAAAAAATTGAGGTGGATTCATGCCAACTTAATGAGCCCTATCCGACCCGAGGGGTGACGGGTTGCATTGGATCTCTTATTCTAAAAACCTGATGTCGGTCCTAATTTTGCTAACTCGATGAGTGATCGGGTTGAGTCACGTAATGCAAAACCCGACCCGACCTGACCCGACCCGTGTGCATACCTAGGCGAACTGGTCTAGTTAAAGAGAAAACTGCAAAGCGCTTTAACAAAAACTCATGATGAGCTTGAATTTTAGCATCATTTTCTGTTTGATGCTTCATAGGCTATTACTAATTGGCCAAAATTTTTTGTTGTTGCTGCAAAACAGAAGTAAGATTATTAGATAGATTTTGCAAGGTATCTAGCACAAATTCTAAGGACTGCTTTGTGTTCATCCTAGCTGTTTTTGGGGGTGGCTCAACTTCCTCTCCTTCTTTTTCTTCATCAAATTTAGCATCAACTTCTTCTTCAGGATCCTCTTCATCATCCTCTTTTTGTTGCCTTCTTCACCTTTTCATAAAACCACTTATGATAGAAGACTCTAGAGGTTCAATGATATCATCAGCTTCAAGTTCAATGACATTTTTCAAAAGGATTCCCATTATGAGATAAGGGAAGAAATCTGTAAGAATGGTTCTTAGCAGCAGAAATGATATAATCATATATCCACATTCCCAAATTAATACTCTTATTCTTGCCTAAGTAATATAAAAACTTAGCTCTCTCAAAGCTAATGTCAGTTGAACGAGAGATAGGGGTCCAGTTGTACCTAGCAATTTTATTTAAGATTCTATACCTAGGAAACAATTGAGATTGATTGATCAGTTCTTGGCTTTTGATAGAATAACCAGCAAGTTCTTTCCAAACAACATTCTTTGTAACTTTCAGAGAATAAATCTCATGATCAACACTGCTAGGTATCTCTAGATAATCATTAATAACATTTGGAGAGAATTAAACATCTTTACCCCTACAATAAACTAAGTGATATCTAAATTTAAAAGCATCATTCAGATCATCCACAATATTGGCATAAATCTCTCTAATTAATGAAGTAGCAAGGAGTTGAAATTAGGTTATTGATTTACTTCACTGTCTGTCTTACAAAAAAGCATCAAGAGCATATATGGCAAAAGTCTCCACTTTGATAAATCATTCTTTCCAAAGCTCCCTAGCTGAAATGTAGTCATCATGCCTCTCCTTGGCTTCTTCAGAAACAAATTTTCCTTCAAAGGTATTAAAACCCTCAAGAGCATCAAATTTGTTCACATGCATCTCATAATCTTTGCTCTTGGCTGGATCATCATGATACAAGGACTGAGATTCCTCTTTATTCTACACTTCTGAGGATTCTTGATCAGCGTTTGATCCTTGTTCAAGCTCCTATGAAGGATCAACATTCTCCTAGGTTTCTTGTTAAGTCAGTGGTGACTTTGCTGGTTGTATTTCTTGCGATGGCGACTGTCATGGTGAATCATATAGTGCTAGTTCCATCTTCCTTGACTGGGAACGAAGTTTTGATGCCATTGTGGCAAACTAGAACTGCAATATAAAAAGCCCTAGCAGAAAATATTTAGTTCAATTTGAATAAGGAATAAGATAGAATAAACTTGGAAATAAAAGATAATTTCACTAATCCAAGAATCCTAACAATATTAGGATAAACACAATTTCAAACTCCCCCTCAAAACATGATTTAATTTTTAAAAATTCCTCAAGAAACTAAATCACAAAGATTTAGGCTATTAAGGGAATTAAATGTAAAGATTTCTAGCTATTAAGTCCCGACACTAAAGCATCATCTCAAATTCAAGCATTTTTTGTTGACTTGGAAACCTTGTATGATAGGTGTCTATTTATGTATTACTTTCATATCAATTTGTCCATGTTTCTTTGCTATATTTCTTGGTATTTTTATGTTTTTGTGTGGTTTTGATGTTTGTAGGAGTTTTGGAGCAACTTGCACAAAAATGGAGTAAAACCCTTCATTTTCACCTCTGCTAATCAGCCAATTTCTCGGAGTTGATTGTATCGATATACAATTACCGGATAACATGCTATATACCATTGAAAAGCTCTCGAAGTCTATTTTCTGGAGAAATTTACGGTTCACAAATTTATGTAGTGTACCAAAAGTTATGATAAAAATGATATGAGAAGTGTATATTCGTAATTCCACATATCACTGTAGCATGTTATTAAATACGGGGACGCTGTAGCAAGTTACTGTAGCAGAGTATATAAACATATTTTAGGATTTTATTTTCATAACCTGAAGAGGGGGAAACGACTTAGAGGCTGCAGCTCTAGAATTCTCTCATCTTTTTGGAGTTCTTGAAGGAGAAAGAAAGCTTGGAAAGAGGAAGAACTACAAATCTAAGGAGATTTGCAAATGATTTGCTAAGTTTCTTCCTTTCCCTTTCATTTTCTGGAATGTTTTTATGTTGTATTGTATTTCTCTTTTACAACATGTGTAACTGAATCTGAATTGGTTGAGGGTGATTTCAAAGCCCTTGATATGGTTTTTGTGAGTTGATTGTGTAAGAAATTGTTATCCAATTCTCTAATTGAAGTTGCTTGTATTTTCCCATATCTAATGCTTATGATTGCTTGCTGATTGTATTTGGAATGGCCAACTGAATATAATCTGTTGTTGTCTATTGCTAGATTAGAAATCTTGATCCGTAATTGTCATGAATTTCCAATCATTAGTAGCAAAATTGTGATCAGAGATTGCAATTGGAAATTCAACCTAGGTTAAATAATCCGAACTTGTGTGATTATTGCTTAGATCAACCTATCTTTCTCATCGTAATGCTTCCATTGAATTAAACTCAGAGAGCTTGTTCTAGGTTGTTTAATGGATAGAGATTAAATAAAGAGCTTGTTTTATTTAACAACAAAGTAAGGAAAGATTGGGGTAACAGAGCTTGTTGTTATCTACGGTTGATAACTTCAATACTGTAATTGGATGACAATTCTACGATTAATTTGCAAACCCATATCTTGTGGTAGAGAAGGATCCCTTAACCAGATTTCTCTCATTGATCTTTCATTCAAATTAACTTCTGTTTTGTTATTCTTAATTTGCATTCTTATTTCATTTAATTAATCATTCAACAAAACCCCCCCTGTTTAGTTTATCGTTGCTGGAAAATAACAAATTCAATTAGAATCAATCCTCGTGGGAACGATATCTACTTATTACTTTATTACTTGTGTGACTAGTATACTTGCTAGTTTTGAACGAATCATTGTACACATGGAACACACTCAGGTAGTGTTTGTTTCAATCACTTAACACTTTTTAGATCTAAATACTTTTTAGAACTTAATTTATATCACTTAATAGGATGTTTGTTTTCTTTTTCAGATACCATTTAAAAAAAGTGATAAGAGAATATTTTATCTTTAATGTGATTTTTTTACCCCTATTAAAATGTAAAATGTAAATATTTATATTTATACAATCATTTAAAAATTAAATAGTTAATAAAATTAAATCAAAATTATTTTTCATTTAAATAATTAATATTATATTTCTTACAACTCTTAAAAAATAATTGTTAACTAAAATTAAATAAAAATTCTTTTTCATTTAAATATTTAATATTATATTATATAAACTCATATGATATTATTGTATAACTACTATATCATTAATATTATCAATTTTTAAAATTCATTCCTCCAATTATATCAAGTTTAAGCCATATCAATTTGTAAAAAAAAAATTGTAAGGGTAGTATTTTATCTATGACATTTTGAGGACCATATTTTGAATAATAGAAGAATAATTCTATTAATTAATGTTTTTCTATTTCATAAACTTAAAAAGAAAAAAAACTAATATGATATTTTAACTGATAATATTAAATATTAATATTTTACTTTAAATTTACACTATTAAAAAATAAAATGTCCTTAGCAATCTAATAAATAACTTTTGAAGTTTCAATATAACTGTCTCTATAATATGTAATAAAATTCTATCAAATATATTATCTATTTTAAAATCCACTATTTATAATAATGTCAAAATTTTTAATAGTTATTATTCAACATATTATTAGCTAATTAATTTGAGATATTAATAGAAATAAATGAAAGTTTACGAATTATAAAAAATATGTATCATATTTTAATATGGTAATTACAAATATAGTAATAAATAATATAATAATTTGATAATAAATACTAAAACAATCACAAATATATCAAAATTATACCTTTTAATAAATTAAAATAATATTCATAAATAAAAATTTGATAAAATTTATATTATTTTAATATGTATGGAGATTTATGGAATAAAATTTTTAACACCTCATTTAGACAATAATGATTAGAAAATTGGATAAAATTTATATTATTTTAATATGTAGGGATATTTATGGCATAAAATTTTTAACACTTCATTTAGACAATAGTGATTAGAAAAAGTGATAAATTTTCACTTTTTCAATTAAGTGATTTATTACTTAAAATAAGTGCTAAATGGAAAAACAAACAACAATTTTAAGATTTAAATCTAAAAACTTTAAGTGTTAAGTGATAAGTGGAAGAAAACGAACACCACCTCAGTTAAATACTCAGCTGAGTCAAACATAGAATTAAATCAAGCAATCATACATAACATAATTGTACTTATTATCTCATTTGTGATTAAAACATCCTAACATTATGTAAGTTATTTTAACAAGGCATGAAGTAGAGCTGCATAAATTAGAATTAATTACTTTGTAAAGATGTATTTATCACATAAATCAAAACTCAATTAAGTGGTCAATCTCAGCATATCTCCAAAATACATAGAAATTGTTCTTAATTGAATTTAATACAAACACAGTGGCTTTACACATCTATGGTGATAGCCTTTTTTATGCTGAATGAGCAATTTAAGCATATTTCTTAGATACACATGAATTGCTTTCAACTGATGGCTTTCACTCAGCATATACAGGTAGCCCTTTTTGTATTCACAATAAAATTTCAACCATTAAAGAAAACATTGAAATGCAATGAATTAAACACAAACAGCTCAAAATGTAAAGTTAAAAGAAATCTCTTGATTTTTCAAATATCTTATATGTGAATGGAACTATGTTCATTCATGCAACTAACACACACCAACAGCCTTTCTTGGTTTTTCAAATCTTGATGAATCCAACACCTTGGTAAGCAAATCAGCTAGTTGGTTTTTAGTTGGAACATGCTCAATGTGGATTGCTCTAGATTCAACTAACTCTCTAATAAAATGATATCTAATGTCTATGTGCTTAATTCTTGAGTGTTGGATAGGGTTTTTGGAGATGTTAATTGCACTTGTGTTATCACAAAAGATTGTCATGCATTCTTGAGTGATGCCATAGTCTTTTAACATTTGTTTCATCCACATTAATGGAGTATAGCAGCTACTAGTTACTATATACTCAACTTCAGCAGTTGAGAGTGAAATTGAATTTTGCTTTTTGCTTTGCCAAGCAACTAAGTTATTCCCAAGATAGAAACACCCTCCTATAGTACTTTTTCTATCATTCATATTGCCAACCCAATCGGCATCACTACAACCTGTAAGGAATGAATTTGTGTCTTTAGAAAACCAAATTCAATATTCTATAGTCCTTTGGACATACCTGATTATTCTCTTGATTGTTGCCAAATATTGTTCCTTTGGACATGACTGAAATCGTGCACATAAACCTATATTAAAACTGATATTAGGTGTACTTGTTGTAAGATACAGAAGGCTTCTAATCATGCTTCTATACAGGCTTTGATCAACATCATTCCCTACATTGTCCCTTGACAGTTTAAGATTGATAGCAATAGGTGTCCTTGTTGCTTTGCTATTGTCTATCTCAAATTTCTTCACTAAGTTCTTTGCATACTTAGTTTGAGAGACGAAAATGCTGTCATCTAGCTATTTGACTTGAAGTCCAATTAAAAAAGAAGTTAGTTCACCTACCATACTCATCTCAAATTCTCTCTGCATAAGCTCTACAAACTCATTAGTTTTGTCATCAAGTGTAGAACTAAACACTATATCATCAACATAGATTTGAGCCACAATAATATACTTAGATGCATACTTTGTGAACAATGTTCTGTCATTACTACCTCTGGTATATCGTTACCAAGGAGAAAGATTATAAGTCTTTCATATCAAGCTCTTGGATCTTGTTTTTAGACCGTATAGTGCCTTTTTCAATTTGTGAATGTAAGTGGGATGCTTAGGATCTACAAAACCTTTAGGTTGTCAACAAAAACTTCCTTGTTTCAAATCCCATTTAAGAGAGCTGTTTTAACATTCATTTGAAAGAGTTTGAAATTTAACAAGCAAGCAGTAGCAAGTAACAACCTAATAGATTCTAGCCTAGCTACAAGTGCAAAGTCTCATCAAAATCAATTCCCTTAATTTGTGTATACCCTTGAGCAACTAGTCTAGCTTTATCCCTGATCACTTGCCCATTTTCATCACTCTTGTTCTTAAAATCCATTTAGTTCCAATGACATTAGCGTAATCAAGTCTGGGAACTAAATCCAAACTTTTTTTCTTTCAAATTGATTTAGCTCATCTTGCATGGCTTGAATCCAATCATCTTCTTTAAAAGCATCATTAACAATCTTAGATTCCTGATTCCTAAATTACACATAGCATGAAAAACTCACCTGATTCCTACCTTACTTCTGGTTTTAACTCTACCTTCTAGACTTCTAATAACAGAAGTGGTAGGATTTGCCTTTTGAATCAAGGTTGGGGGATCCCTGGTCTTGTATCAATTTTGATTTCATCTATGGTTAAATCAATACTGTCAGACATTTTAGTTTCATCTATCTTAACTTCTGTATTCCATTCTGTGTGATTGGTTTTGTGTTCTCTGCAAAATCTGCTCCAATTCTGCCATCAGGCTCTCCAAAGCTTTCTATGACCTCTTCATTGAAAAATTTGCATAATCATCATAATCATCAAGCATAACATCAGTAGATTCCATAATGTTTTCAGTTTTCATATTATAGACCTTATATGCTTTGCTATTCAAAGAATAACCAATAAATACTCCATCATCACTTTTCTCATCAAATTTTTGAAGTTGATTTCTGATGCGTTCGAAACTAGCAAGTATACTAGTCGCACAAGTAATAAAGTGATAAGTAAGATATCGTTCCCACGAGGATTGATTCTAATTGAATTTGTTATTTCCAGCAACAATTAACTAAATGAGGGGTTATGGGGGGTTATGGGGGTTTTTGTTGGTTGATTAACTAGATGAAAAACTGAATACGATGGTAATTAATGAATAACACAATGCAAACTTAATCGAAATGGGAATTAATCAATGATAGAAATCTGGTTAAGGGATCATTCTCCACCACAAGATATGGATTTGCGAATTAATTGTAGAATTATCATCCAATTACACCATTGAAATTATCAACCGTAGATAACAATAAGCTCTGTTATCCCAATCTTTCCTTACTTTGTTGTTAAAAAAAACAGGCTCTTTATTTAATCTCTATCCATTAAACAACCTAGAACAAGCTCTCTAAATTTAATTCAATGGATGCATTACGATAAGAAAGACAGGTTGATATAAGCAATAAACACACAAGCTCGGATTATTTAACTTAGGTTGTATTCTCCAATTGCAATCTCTGATCACAATTTTGCTACTAATGATTAGAAATTCAAGACAATTACGGATCAAGATTTCTAATCTAGTAATAGACAATATCCAGATTATATTCAGTTGGCCACCCAAATACAATCAGCAAGTAATCATAAGCATTAAACATGGGAAAATACAAGCAACTTCAATTAGAGAATTGGATAATAATTTCTTGCACAATCAACTCACAAACACCATGTCAAGGGCTTTGAAATTACCCTCAACCAATTCAGATTTAGTTACACATATTCATACACAATACAAATACAATACAATACATAACAATTCCAGAAAATGAAAGGGAAATGAAAAACTTAGCAAATCTGATGAAATCTCTTAGGATTTGTAGTTCTTCCTCTTTCCAAGCCTTCAATCTCCTTCAAGAACTCTAAGAGATGAGAGAAATTCAAAGATGCAGCCTCTACCACGTTCTGGCCTCTTCAAGTTATCAAAATAAAACCCTAAAATGTGTTTATATACTCTGCTACAGTAAACTGCTACAGTGCCCCGTATTATACATGCTACAGAAATTTGTGGAATTATATTTCTACACTTCTCACACTGTTTTGATTATAACTTTTGGTACACTGAATAAATTCATGAATCGTAAATTTCTCTAGAAAATAGACTTTGAGAGCTTTCCAACGGTATACAACATGTCATCGAGTTCATTGTATATCAATACAATTAAATCCGAGAAGATGGTTGACTAGCAGAGGTGAAAATGAAGGGTTTTACTCCATTTTTGTGCAAGCTGCTCCAAAACTCCATCAAAACCACACAAAAACATAAAAATACCAAGGAATATAGCAAAGAAACATGGATGAATTAATATGAAAATGATATATAATTAGACACCTATCAAATTTCCCCACACTTAAACTTTGCTAGTCCTCAAGCAAGTACAACGATATGAAACAAAACTAAACCGAAACAGAATCAAAGAAAAATTAAAACACACAGATGCTTCAACTTGCAAATAGGCCTCAAAGATTGTAATTAATTATTACCCAAGGAAAACTTCAAAATAATGCACTTGATCAACAATTTCATCTCAAAGATTAGTTTCGCTTCACTTCAATTCCTCAAGTGTGTGTGTGTAGAGCCATTCTCACATACTCACTTGTAACCCGGATGAGTTTATGCATAAAAATGAATCATATTTAATATTGAAGATGTGTGTATAAATGAACTCCATAGGCCTGCTTTTCAAGTCACTCTCTACTAATATAGACATGCACAACACCAAGGATCAAGTAGGACTTTATTAAGCTTGTAACGTTTGGCTTGGGTGAAGGTATGATAAAGGATACTAATTTGGCTCAAATCACCCACAAACACATAAATCATTCAAGATTATGTAGAGCTCAACCCTATAACACAACTTTATTTCAATTCACCAGTTTACTCCCCCAAACTTATTTAGAACACTCAATCTTCTTTTTTTCTTTTTTTTCTTTTTCTTTTTTGTAGAAAACAAAAGAAACTACACCCCCACACTTTTTTGTTTCATTCTTTTTAAGAACACCCAAGGGTATAGATCTCTTTTTCTTCTTTTTTTTTTCTTTTTTTTCTTTAACTGCAATTCCCCTCCCCCACACTTAAACAACACATTGTCCTCAATGTTTAAGTACGTGGAAGATAAGTACAGATTTTTTTTTTCTCTTTTTTTTTTACAAACATAATAAAACTCACTTGCATTGCTCATGGTACAATCCAACCTCCTCTAACTTCCGAAAACCAGAACATAATTCAAAATGTCATCGTTAATGATCTACATGCTCATAGGTAAGGGACAAACTGTTTGAAAAAAAAAATTCATTTAAGGTTAGGAAATCTTTTTAGTGAGTTAACAAAAAAAAAAAAGCTTACAAAGGCTCAAAGGGGTAACTAGGGATCAATTTCAATCAAGGTTGGCTATTAAGGCTCAAACGGTCCAAAGATGGCCTAAATCATTTCCCCAATGTTGCACAGTCTAGGATTTCGCCTCGAGTGACCATCAAACAAGTTCTAGAATTCATTGAAATCTGAAGAAACATTTAAATTACATAAACTTTCTCTAAGTGAACAAATAACTCAGTGATAATAGCTCAGTGCTCAATGTTGCGCAAGGAATCAAAAGCAAAGCGAAAACCAATAAACATTTCAAGCACACAGATCCATGCATCATTTATCATTTTCCAAGAGTTATTCTTAATTCAATCATTATCTTATCATCGACCCACAAAATGCAAGAAAAGAGGTACGTGGCGTTGTTACACCTGAGTCAAGATTGTATATTTCAACAATCCTTAGGACCAGTAGCCCGCAGACTTAAGGTTTCCAGCCTATATACCTTTATTATGAAGAACAAAACAAGAAACAAGACACTTCAAACAACATAAAATAAACAAACTACAGATTTATTTAGAGAGAATGCGTTTCAAGAGTTAAGGAAACCCCATATTCTACCATTCTCACGTTTTTTCACAATGTTTTTTTTTTGAATCGAAACTGATAAAGGCAAAAACACACAACAACTCTAAATTACACAAAACTAAACTTACTTATAAAATAACAAAGTCCAACAAGCCAGTAAACAAAAACAAGTCATTTAGAATGGGTCTAAAAAGTTTAGAAGTTAGCTTCCTTATTCAGCCATTATGGATTGAAGAGATCCAGAATGCGTTACAAGAGGAATTGAACTTTTTAAGCCCCACTCTAAAAGCCATGATTAGAAAATATTACCTGGGGCGAAAGAAACAACCTGAAAAAAAAACTCAAAAGAAATGACATAAAAAAATCAAATAAACACAATAAAGAGAAAGCAAACGAAAATGAAGCAAACCAGCAGATAGAGATTACAGATGGAGCGTTAAATCCAGTTTACACCTCTTATTGCCTTCTCCAAACCAATCTATCCGAGCTATTGTTGGATCAGGCGAATAGACGAATGCTTGTAATTTGTCAATTAACTCCCCTGCAGTTGAAGCTGTAACCAGGATTTGCCTCGCCGACTGTGAGATGAAGTTTTTTTCTACTGCTTGATCAAGAAAAGACAACAAACCATCAAAAAAATTATTGACATTTAACAAACCAATGGGTTTCCGATGGATGTTTAGCTGTGCCCAAGAGGTGATTTGAAATATCTCCTCTAATGTACCATAACCACCGGGCAAAGCTATAAATGCATCAGATTTAATGACCATATGTGCAATACGCTCATGCATGCTAGAGACCTGTAACTCTTCCCCCATGTGTTGCCTATGATATCTCGCACAGCTAATGGTTTAGGGATAATGCCGAGAACTTTACTTCCTCCCAAGGATGCAGCTGTCGACACACACCCCATTAACCCAAGACTACCCCCTCCATAAATCAAATGAATACCCCTCGCAGCTCCAACTAATGTCCTACCAAGATCAAGAGCTGCGGTTGTAAACTCTCCATCTTTACCAAATTGCGATCCACAAAATACGCATATATTTTGGAATCGCCGAATTGGTGTTTTCTCTATTTCTACAAGTGCTCTAAACTTGTGTAAGACAATGATGCACGTTAGGTAATATGCTTTTCAAGTATAAGACAGGTTATAATAATGACATTTGAAAATATGGAGAATGGATATATATACACACGTAAAACTCTCAAATTTAACACATGGGGACATAATTTCGGTAGAGGTTGCTCGATGCAGATTTATCGCCCCAAGATTTGAAAAAATTAGATATGCTTTCGGCGAGGTTTGACAAAACCTACACACTTATCTCCCACGTAAAACATGAAAAATGGAGATATACTTTCGGTGGGGTTTGACAAAACCACCACACTTGTCTCCCACGTGTACTTATGCCATAGGGTAGTCATAAGGTTTGTCAAAAAGAAAACTTGAAATTAAAACAAACAAAATCAACAAACAACAACAACACAAAAACAACATTGATAATCAGATCAAACGAAACAAGAAAAAATAAAATTCGACAACAACAACACACATTCAAATATACAAGTAGTTGTGATTGTGGCTCACATCTTCCTCTGGTTTTACGTCCAGTAACGGCTGAAACGCCTTCTATGAGTCGGGGATTTGCTTCCCATCCAGTTTTCTTATAAACTGGCAAACAGGGTCGTTTTTAGTCAGATTCCCTAGACTATAACACTGCAATTCATCACGAAATTGTGTCCATAGATTAAGCAATTCACGCTGAACAAGTCCACAAGAATGTGACTCAAGAGTTAATAAAACATTATCCAGCGACTCATTACTCAAACCATTCTTAATAAATGACAGTTTATCTTCTCTATTTCTGGACACAAAACCTAATGAACGACAAGTCTGTTTACAATTCCATCTAGCACATTTATAACATACTTGTAACCTTTTCGCTCTTCGCCTCTTGGCGTAGTAGCTCTTTCCTAGACCAGGCATGTATTTTGCGAGATTAATGTCAGGCTCACCTGACAATCTCACCTTGGCTTCAATAAGCCATTAGATATCCGCAAGCACATTTAGGAGCATCAACGCCCAAAGTTCAGTCATCCGTACTTTATAAATTTTAAACACAGCATTTTGAGGAAGTGAATAAAAATATTTATGAAGGTTCGATAGAAAGATATCGGCATCTATTGAAGAGGAGAAAAGGAGAGATATTACCGATAAGGCGATTGAGTTTGTTTTTCTCCAAGATATGCACGTTTCAAACCTTCAAGCAATGACTTCAACTCCCGTTTGGATGTTTCCTCAAGCTGTTGCACAAATGAATTCGAAGTACAGAATAATCAAATTAAACACAAGAAAAGAAAAGAAAAGAGCAGAAACGAAACTAAAGACACATAAAAGAGATAACAACACAATAACAAACAAAAGTCAGAAACAAGTGAAAACAAATAAAAACAAATAAGACAGATGTCAAAGAGAGATAAAACCTGATCAATTTGATGGCCTACGAATGGAATCTCCTCGAGACACGAAAATCGATCATTATTACCTTATTTTATTTTTCTTCTCTTTTCTTTTATTTATTTTTCAAAAACATTGGATTGCCTCCCAATAAGCGCTTGGTTTAACGTCCTCAGCCTGACGTTGGTTCCATCATGGGAGGTTCCAATCTCCGCTGTGCTTTACTAATGGGCTTGGATCCTTCTTCTAACAAGATACGGTCCATGCATATGGCTGGGCCTTGGATGTCAGCAATCATCCACCTAATAGCTATTTTGTGATCTCTAAGTACTCGGACGCGTTTCTCTTCTTTTAGTGGTGCAAGGCCCATTTCTATTGTAATTGGCAAAGGGTCTTTGTCACCCAAGAGCACATGCTTCAAATAATCTGGAAGTGGCTTAAGCTCCAAGGTATTGGCTTTCATCACAGAAGGAAGAAGTTTCTCATTAGATAAAGGCAATTCAATGTACAAAACATCATACCTGTTTGTGGTGATAGCTATAGTCTTATCTAAGCATGCCATAGCTTCCTCCATTTCTTTGGACACTTGTATAAAAATTCTTGATTCCTTATAATTTTCTGTCCCTATGTGCTCACTAATAGCTACATCCAATCCATTCTTGCGAGTTAACTCAAAACATTGTTGTGGCAAAGAATCAATAACGTCAACTACAAAAACAGAATATAAGTTACTAGGGTACCTCATTGCCTCAAAAATATTGAAACGGATAACCTTGCCATCAAACTCTATGGTGAGAGTGCCATCATGAACATCAATCTTGGTTCTAGCAGTTTTCGAGAATGGTCTCCCTAAAAGAATCGGTGTTGGATTAGGAGATGTCTCATCCTCCATTTCAAGAACATAGAAGTCTGCTGGGAAAACCAATTGATTCACTTGCACAAGCACATCTTCCACAACTCCCTTGGGATATGCATTAGAACGATCAGCAAGTTGAATGGTAATACCAGTTTCCGCAAGAGGTCCAAGATTTAAAGAAGCATAAATAGAATATGGCATGACATTAATAGATGCTCCTAAATCTAACATAGCCCTTTCAAACTTGGTTCTACCAATGGTGCATGGAATGGTGACCGTACCTGGATCTTTGCATTTCAAAGGAATTTTTCTTTGTAGAATAGCTGAAACATTTTCCCCCACACTTACTTTCTCATTTCCTTTTAACTTTCTCTTGCTGGTGCATAACTCCTTGAGACATTTTATATAACGAGGTACTTGCTCGATAGTATCTAGAAGTGGTATATTTACCTCGATTTTGTGAGAAGTTTTCAGGATTTTCTGTTCTTGTTCCTCCTTCTTCGATTGCAAATCTACTAGGAAAAAGTGGAGGAGTAACATATGAAGGAATGGGAGTTTTAAGACTTACCTTAGAGGATGATGTCTTGTTCATGGTGGAAGTGGTGTCATCTTCTTCATCAGTTTGTGATTTCTTTGGCAGGACATCTAATTGCTCTCCATTTTGCAAAGTTATCACACAAGCATTCTTTCTTGAATTGATCACCGTTTGAGAAGACAATTTTTCTGAGCCTTGGGCCTCGAATTTGCTCATGCTAGTAGCCAATTATCCCATTTGATTTGCCAGGTTTTGGATACTTGCCCCAGTTTCCTGTTGGAATTGCATTATGTTAGTGGCAAGTGCATTAACAATATCTTGGAGTGACATACCTGAGTTTTCTGGAGCTGGTTGTGGTGCTGGTTGTGGCATTGGTGGTGGTTGCATTTGAAATGGTTGCTGCACTCTAGGTTGATTAAAACCTTGTGGCCGATTTGGTATGGCATTTGGGGCGATTGGTTGATGATTCCAGTAATTAAAATTAGGGTGATCTCCCCATCCGGCATTGTAAGTATTAGAGAAGGATCATACCATTGCCTTGGTTGTCCTGAAAATCCACCCATGGCATTGGCTCGTTCCATATATTCTTCTTGTAAAGTTGGATACATGTCGATTGGATGCTCCATGGTAGAATATACCCCACATGCATAAGGATTTTTGCATATGTCCTACAGCCATGTTTTCCACAAGAGAGGTTAGCTCAGAAAGTTGTTGTTCAATGTTCGGAGTGCTTACCTCATTTACTCTCCAATGTAGTTGTGGCTCAAATCAGCTACTGAATTGTTGGAAGTTTACTGCCATGTCACCTAAACACAAACAATCAGAAAAGAAAAACAAAAAAAATATGAATCAACAATGAAAACAAAATAACAAATCGATTAGAAAATCAATCCCCGGCAACGGCGCCAAAAACTTGATGCATTCGAAACTAGCAAGTATACTAGTCGCACAAGTAATAAAGTGATAAGTAAGATATCGTTCCCACGAGGATTGATTCTAATTGAATTTGTTATTTCCAGCAACAAATAACTAAATGGGGGGTTATGGGGGGTTTTGTTGGTTGATTAACTAGATGAAAAACTGAATACGATGGTAATTAATGAATAACACAATGCAAACTTAATTGAAATGGGAATTAATCAATGATAGAAATCTAGTTAAGGGATCATTCTCCACCACAAGATATGGATTTGCGAATTAATTGTAGAATTATCATCCAATTACACCATTGAAATTATCAACCGTAGATAACAATAAGCTCTGTTATCCCAATCTTTCCTTACTTTGTTGTTAAATAAAACAGGCTCTTTATTTAATCTCTATCCATTAAACAACCTAGAACAAGCTCTCTAAATTTAATTCAATGGATGCATTACGAAAGAAAGATAGGTTGATCTAAGCAATAAACACACAAGCTCGGATTATTTAACTTAGGTTATATTCTCCAATTGCAATCTCTGATCACAATTTTGCTACTAATGATTAGAAATTCAAGACAATTACGGATCAAGATTTCTAGTCTAGCAATAGACAATATCCAGATTATATTCAGTTGGCCACCCAAATACAATCAGCAAGTAATCATAAGCATTAAACATGGGAAAATACAAGCAACTTCAATTAGAGAATTGGATAATAATTTCTTGCACAATCAACTCACAAACACCATGTCAAGGGCTTTGAAATTACCCTCAACCAATTCAGATTTAGTTACACATATTCAGACACAATACAAATACAATACAATACATAGCAATTCCAGAAAATGAAAGGGAAATGAAAAACTTAGCAAATCTGATGAAATCTCTTAGGATTTGTAGTTCTTCCTCTTTCCAAGCCTTCAATCTCCTTCAAGAACTCTAAGAGATGAGAGAAATTCAAAGATGCAGCCTCTACCACGTTCTGGCCTCTTCAAGTTATCAAAATAAAACTCTAAAATGTGTTTATATACTCTGCTACAGTAAACTGCTACAGTGCCCCGTATTATACATGCTACAGAAATTTGTGAAATTATATTTCTACACTTCTCACACTGTTTTGATTATAACTTTTGGTACACTGAATAAATTCATGAATCGTAAATTTCTCTAGAAAATAGACTTTGTGAGCTTTCCAACGGTATACAACATGTCATCGAGTTCATTGTATATCAATACAATTGAATCCGAGAAGATGGTTAACTAGCAGAGGTGAAAATGAAGGGTTTTACTCCATTTTTGTGCAAGCTGCTCCAAAACTCCTACAAATATCAAAACCACACAAAAACATAAAAATACCAAGGAATATAGCAAAGAAACATGGATGAATTAATATGAAAATGATATATAATTAGACACCTATCAATTTCTATCATTTAGAATATAACACATACAACCAAAAACATGAAAGTGTTTAAGGTTAGGTTTTCTCTCTTTTAGCAACTTATCAGGTGTTTGACAGGTTTCTAGCCTTAAGAAAACTCTAATGATGATGTAACATGTTGTGATGATTGCCTTTGCCCAAAGCCTCTTCGTAAACTTCTTGCTCTTCAACATCACTCGAGCCATCTCCTACAATGTCCTATTCTTCCTCTCCACAATTCCATTCTGCTCAGGAGTCTTGGGTGTTGAAAATTCATGAGTGATGCCATGAAGTTTGCAAAAGTTTGCATAACTCTTATTTTCAAATTCCTTTCCATGATCACTTCTAAATTTGATAATTCTCCCAATGTTTCTATTCTGTGCATTCTGTACCTTGATACATAGGTTTCTAAATATATCAAATGTGTCAGATTTTTCTTTAACAAAATTTACCCAGCTATACCTTGAATAGTCATTTACACAAACAAAAACATATCTTTTCCCTGCAATGCTTTGAAGTTGCATTGGGCCCATGAGATCCATTTGTAACAATTCAAGAATCTTTGAAGTGCCAAGAAAAGAATTAGAATCATGTGAACTCTTAATTTGCTTACCTTTTTGGCAAGGGCCATACACAATGTTAGGCTTATGCTTAAACTTAGGCACTCCTCTAACTGTACCAGTCTTAGTTAATTTGACTAAGTCCTTATAATTCATATCACTAAGTTTTTGATGTCATAATTCAATCTTAGAAGTTTTTAGCATGCATTGCACTCAATTTAGTCAACAAACAACAGTTATCATTAGATCTACTGCCTTCAAGAATGCAATTCTTATTGGAATCAAGAATCATGCATTTATTCTTATTAAACTCAACTAGTATAATTATCATCATAAATCTGACTAATATTGAGTAAATTGGCTTTAAGACTTTCAACAAAAGTACATCATTAAATTTAGGTAAACTGGCAATACATAATGTACCTTTACCCATCACTTTACTTTTAGCACCATCTCTTAAAGTGATTGAACATTAACTACATGTTCTGAAAGTCTTCAACAACCACTATAAAAGTACCAAGAGTCATTAGCTTATGCATTTAAAACAGTTAAAGTAACATTACACTTTGTTGTGCTCACCCAGTTTTATTGTGTTTTATGTGACTATTTGTGTTGTGTGTTATGTGACAGCGTATGTTGTTCATTTTGATAAGTGGATTGTTAAGTTTATAACATCTAGGCCTAATATGTCCCTTAACTCACAAAAGTAACATGTTGGAATAAATTTTCTTGTCATAGACACTAGAGATTTCACAAAATGTGAAGGTGCATCATGAAGTGAACTTTTAGAACTTTTTGTTGAAGAACTTTTACCTGAACGTTGAGTATTTTTACCTGACTTTTGTGTTTCTTTACCCGAATTGTTTGAGATGTCAGATTTTGATAGTTCTGACTTTATTGAGGAATCTGATTTCTATAAGGTGATTGATCTAGAAGCTTCCACAAAAATAGTTTTTGAAGTGGATGCTTGATTATGAGCTTCAAATCCTAAACCATGCTTGATGTTATTGTTTCTTCCTCAGACCATAAATTCATCTAGCTTATTGGTTCCCTTTGACGGGTACTGAATAGAAGCTTCATGCTCCTTTATGAAGTCATCTTTTTCAACCAAATCCAATTTTAGTTTTTCAATGGTTGCATCAAGTTCAGCAACATTTTCTTCCAAAAACAATTTCTCACATGTGACAATCTTGATCTCTCTAATGAGCTATTGTATTCTCTTTTCATTTTCTTTGTTCATATGAATCTCTAATTCTCAGGCATGATGAAGATCGTTGCATGCTTCCTACAATTCTTCATGATAAGTTAGATAAAAAAAGAAAAAAGATTTAGAATCAGCATCATTAGTTATCTCAGTTGTGACTGATTTAGTTATCTCTGTCATGACTCTTTTTCCTTTATCTGATGCAAATGCAACAAATACAATGTAACAACTCTACTGCTCTTGCTCATATGCACTGCTTTGTCATTGCAAGTAGCATTCAAGCTTTTGCCTTTCTTCTTTAAATTTATACATTCAGACCTGATATGTCCGAATCGTAAGCATTCAAAATACTGCACTTGTGGTTTCTTCTCTGGTTCCTTCTTGAACTTCTTGAAATTAGTTGCACCCTTGAACTAATTCTTCTTTTTGGAATTCTTCTTGAGAATTTTTTTAAAGTTTCTCACCATTAAAGCAACATCTTGATCATCTAAACTTTCAGTATTGGTATCATTCTCTTCTATCTTTGATGATGAAGCTGCTAATACAATGGACTTATTCTTCTTGATTTGTGGCATGAAGGTTATTTCATATGACTGTAATGGTCCAGCAACTCATCAATTTTTAGTTCATCAAGATTCTGAGTGTCGTTAATAATCATGGCTTTAGCTTGATAGTTTTCAGGCAGTGATCTTAAAATCTTTGAAATAACATCTAAATCACTATATGTCTTTCCCAACAAGCCTACAACATTTGTTATCTCACAAAGTCTTACATAGAATTCTAAAGCTATCTCATCTTCTTGCATTTTGAGTTTATCGAATTGAGAGGGGAGCATCAAAATTTTAGTTCACTTGATTGATACAGTCCCTTCATACTTGTTTTGGAGTCTTTACCATGCATATTTCGTTGAACTGCAAGAGAAAATAATACTAAATGCCTTTGGATTGCCGTATTAAAAAGTAAATAAATGGCCCTGGAATTCAATTGTGCCAAATCATCGTCTTGTTAATTCCAAGCAGATTCTTATTTCACAACTCTGATACCTTCTTCATTAACTTGGATAGGTGGATTCCAACCATAAATTTTTCATACACGTTCA
This sequence comes from Boswellia sacra, assembly GCA_013180625.2. Taxonomy (NCBI): domain Eukaryota; kingdom Viridiplantae; phylum Streptophyta; class Magnoliopsida; order Sapindales; family Burseraceae; genus Boswellia; species Boswellia sacra. The sequence continues at coordinate 37,053 of SNVD02013957.1, read as the reverse complement.
TCAATTGCTTTAAGAAAAAACTTCATCTTTGCTTTCCAGTACCCATAATTGCTTTCATCGAGAAGAGGTGGATGACTAATTGATCCTTCGTGCTTATGAAAATCCATAGCTTAAGAACAACGACAGGATCTACAAAAGTATGTTAGTGCTTGGCTCTTATACTAATTGAAAGTTTTGAAGCTACAAACTTAGTTAAGTCAAACAAAATTAAAACAATTGTGAAAAATATAACATATGTAATTAAAAACTGCATAGAGGAGTTTTACGTGGTTCAACTTAATCAAGCCTACATCCACGGGCAGCCAAGCTGTAATTCATTATAATGTTCATGTTTACAAGGCCTAGGAGACTTTACAATTGATGAACCCCGTATTCACTAACACTCACCTATCCTATGTAATCGGCATTCTAATCACCTAGAACTCCATCCATAGCAAACCAACTTCCTAACTTGTTACACACCCCACAATTTAAGTCCTCAAATTGTATTACAATTCCCGAATGAGATAACCACACTTTCTAGTTAATCACAATCATGATAAGTGAAGAATACTTATCACTACTTAAGCTTAATGAAAACAACTTGCACACAAAAACATAACTAGATATAAACTGAAGACTTCTAGTTATACATGTCCTGCGAACTTTTCTTATTGAATAAGGATTCTTCAGGATCCAATATATTCATTATCCTATAAATCTTGAAGATATAGGAAAGCTAAATCACGTAAGGATATTAAATAAATAAACATAATATATATCTTTTCTTAAAGTGAGATATAATTAACACTTTCCTATTATAAATCCAAATCCTGAAGATATTATTCAGTTAAATAACACTTAACTGAATCTGTTAAAATTAGAAAGTATAAAGTAAAATATTACAAGATTTGTTTTCTCTTATAATGCCAATACATCAATGCCACATAGATTGATTAAGACACATGGCAGTCCACGTGATATTGTCCTAACAATAGTAATGTCCAATTATCTTAATAACTAATATTAAGTTGCATAATTCTAATTATTAAGAACATTAAAGATTTTATAGGCTTATGGAGTTAAAAAGCCCATGGATCAAGTAATAGTTGATCAATCTTAATAATTATGATAACATGATAATATATTCTAGAGGGACAATTACTATAAATATTATTGATTTTTGACTTAATTTTAAACAAATAATGATTGTGCATTTTTCATTAATAACATCCTTGAAGTTGTCTACAAACCATCATTTTCACCCTCAAATCATTATTTTTAGGGGTGTAATTGATGAAAAATGAATAATTTCAGGAGTGTGATTGATAAAAAACGTATATTCGATCTCTACTTAAACGCGAGACATAACTTAAGGGTACATATTGATGTTATCCCATATTCTAGATATAAAAAAGTTCACTAATCTTAATAGGTGTTAGCTATATGTTAATATTTTGAGTACATTATATTTTCTAAAAAAATTATATACAGTGATTAAAGATTTATAAAAGGATAGCAATTTATCAATAAAAAATTTATCAATAAAAAATCACTAAATATAATTATAAAATAATTTTTACAATGAAATTAAAAGAAACTAATAATTATTAAAATGTTAAACATATACTGTTAGGACAAACCTTAAAGACAAAACGGATTCATGTCCTGATTATAACTACGACAACACCAATCGTAGTACTATTAGCCCACGCCATACCATAGAATAAGCAAGCAAAAGAAGCGAAACAGCATATTCCATTATTCAGTTACAGAGATGCCAGAGCTTGAAGTCCAGTTACAAACAAATGACACGACACCAAAAGCTGTCATGTCCCCAATTGCACTCCACGATTAACTTTTGTATCTTTCAAGAATCTTTAAGCTATCTTATCGGATGTGGTAATGACATGATCAATATATATAGTATGATCATCGAAATGTACAACTGAAATAACAAAGCAGAAAGAACTGAAGAGACTGATCATCTAATGAAGATTTGTGAACTGAAGGTTGTTATAACCTTTGTCTTGGTTGCAACCAAGATGGTTGTCACACAGCAACGAATACCGACCACTTTAGAAGGTCCATTTGAGCCTGTGACTCGTCGTTTTGATCCTTCTTTTCGTAGAGGGAGTGATGACTTGCCAATGGATCATCCAAGGCTCAAGAAGAATGTCACTTCCGTTTTCCCGGAACAGATAGCTCTTGCAATTTCTTCACCAACTTCAATGTGGGTTTCCTGGGTTACAGGTACTTGTCTGTCTTTGCATTTTGATTCTTGTTCTTGTTGCGTTTGTATTGTTTGATAGATTTATTTAACTGGGTTGGTTGACTTTGTTTCAGGGGATGCGCAGATTGGTTCTAATGTGACTCCTCACGATCCTTCATCTGTTGCAAGTGAGGTGTGGTACGGGAAAGAACCTGGAAAATATACTAGTAAACGGAGTGGGAATGCAACTGTTTATAGCCAATTGTATCCATTTGAGGGCCTCTTGAATTATACCTCTGCTATCATTCACCATTTGAGGATTGATGGTGAGAAATTATTTGGTTTTAATTTTTATTTCTCTACTGTCATCTAACAGCGATTTATTTGATTTTTTTTCAATTACCATTTATCAAATTTGTAATATACTGTCGGTTGCTCGAAAAATTGCATGACTCATTCTAGCTATTGTTAATGTAACCAGTCCAAATTATTGTGCTTAGCATCTGGATTCTAGATTACATTGTGATGATTAGGTTTTGAAAGCAATAACTTGGAAGGAAAATCATTTAATTTCCAATTGAATAATGCACCAGGTGATACCAATTTCTTTTTGGGTTTGATTTGATTGATAATTGTGTTCGTATGAAGATTAACTAGAGATTTTGTGGTGTTCTAGAGGAATTTTGCCATAACAAATTAAACACTGAATTAAATATACCAAAAGCACTCGGTCATTTACATGCATGCATCAGGCAACTTTAAGTTTTTAAATCCCTCATTGTCCAATGGAAGCTCCTTAAATTCTCCCTCAAAGTGTGTTTACAGCTCTGTATAGTTCATTACCTCTCTAGGCATTCCAATACCAACCTACATATGTTACTTTAAGAATGGCCAAGCAATTGAGAGCTTCTTCCATTTAGATGTATTTAATTGTATTGTAATCAAATTTGCTCCACTTATTCTTCATGTTTACATGGTTATCTTGTTTAAAAATGGGATAGCCAGCATTATCTAAATGCTGGCAAAGAAATTTCTAATTCATTTACTGATTTGCAGGTCTTGAACCTGGAGCAAAATACTATTATAGGTGTGGGGATAGCAATTTTCCTGCTATGAGTGAAGAGCATGTATTTGAAACTTTACCATTGCCTAGCCCCACTTCATATCCTTGCCGAATAGCAGTTATAGGAGATCTGGGTCTCACTAGCAACTCATCAACAACAATTGATCATGTGATGAAGAATGATCCTGCCCTGGTGTTAATGATTGGAGACTTAAGTTATGCAAATCAGTACCTTACAACCGGTGGGAAAGGTGCTTCTTGCTTCTCATGTGCATTCCCTGATGCACCTATTAGGGAGACATATCAACCCCGCTGGGATGGGTGGGGAAGGTAAACTATCATAAATTTGGTAAACTCTCATGTCTTCAACTTTTTAATGGATCAAACTCAGGAGCTAGAAATTTATAGTCTATTTATTTCTATAGATGAATGTATCTTGTTAAATAACCTTATTAAAACAGTTATTGGCTTATTTGAAGTATTCACTTGACTACCATTCCACATATTGCTAGCGTAGAGGAGAAATATATATGAGCAGATGAGTTTATATAGTTTGACGCTCTTCTTTTTTTTTTTTTTTTTTTTGGGTTAACATACCATTTTGACATGTGTTTAAGTATGTAACTTTGAAGCTGTCCTAAGAGGGCCTTAGGAGGAAATAATTTACCAACATAGGATTTATTGTCCTTTTGCCTCTTGTAACATCGAAAAACTGCAAGAAATCTCTCAACTAAGTAGGGATGAGCCCAGAGTAAAGAACCTTTTCTGTTGCCAACATTAATAAGCTCAAATATTTCTGTGCTTCATGTCAACTCTCTCCTCACGATCGCATCCAACAAATTCTTCTTCCTGTGTTTATAGATACAAAGTCTCCTCACCTTTTAGTACTTGTAATGCTTGGCACAAAATTGGAGATGCTAATGTCTTTAAATACAGTATAAAGCCCTACATCTAGAGCTAAAGTGCTTACAAAAATGACCTGAAATGTGAATAGATATGTTAGCCGAATTTTAATTTGTTTAATGTAGTTTCATTGTTAAAATAGTTGAAATGGAATTTTAGGTTCATGGAGCCATTGATCTCAAGAGTTCCTATGATGGTCATTGAAGGCAATCATGAGATTGAGCCTCAAGTTGCTGAGATAACTTTCAAATCTTATCTGACCAGATTTTCAGTTCCATCAGAGGAGAGTGGTTCTACTAGTAACTTCTACTACTCCTTTGATGCTGGGGGGATACATTTCATTATGTTGGGAGCTTATGTTGATTACTATAGGACTGGTAACTGGACTATATTAAATGCATGCAAGGATCTATATCCAAGTTCTAATTGGAATTGATCTTCTTTTTAACTCGATTATTCTCACATGTAGGAGCTCAGTATGCATGGCTAAAGAAAGATCTACAACATATAGACCGCAAGGTGACTCCTTGGCTTGTTGCTGCATGGCATCCACCTTGGTATAATAGCTACTCTTCGCACTATCAAGAATTTGAATGCATGAGGCAAGAAATGGAAGGACTTCTGTATCAAAATGGTGTTGATATTGTCTTTTCTGGTCATGTAAGTTAAACAGTTTCTGCTATTCCATGAACAACGATTTCAGTTGATCCACTTAGTTAATGTTTTAGGCTGATTTTTATGTTCATATACTCAGCTCCAATATCATTGATTCTGGACTCTAATGCAAGTTTCCACTCAAAACTATAATTTGTGGTGGAAATCGTCATCTTGCTAGCATGTTATCTCCTAGATATAAAATTCTGGTCAAAATTGAAATTGCTGTGGCATCTTTGTAGTATCTTTTGCAGTTGCTTTATCTTTCAATTTAAGTTTTGAGCACTTGTGACAAAAGATGATTTTAGTTAGAGATCCATGAGATTCTTACTGAAGCCTATAAATTGAAGAGTAGGCAATAAACAATGGTAAGAAAATTAATAGGGCCTTCATAAAAGTGCCAGTTGCTTATTGCTTCCTCCTTGTTGATAATTTATATCTGAACAAATTAGAGATACAGGAAAGCTGAGTGCAAAATCCAGTTTAATACAAATAATTAGAGAACTCAAATGCTACAGCAGTAGGCTTGTTCCATACTAAATATGTGTACTCTTCGTTGCAGGTTCATGCTTATGAGAGGATGAATAGAGTTTATAATTATACATTGGATCCATGTGGACCTGTTTACATAACAGTTGGAGATGGTGGAAATATTGAGCAAGTTGATGTTGATCATGCAGATGACCCTGGAAAGTGTCCCTCAGCTGGGGACAACATACCAGAATTTGGAGGTGTATGTCATTTGAACTTTTCATCTGGTCCAGCTAAAGGCAAGTTTTGCTGGAGCAAACAACCAGAGTGGAGTGCATTTAGAGAAAGCAGCTTTGGTCATGGAATCCTTGAGGTATGGCCGTTGACCTTTCCCAGCAATGTTATTCTTATAGATATGATATTTCTATTCCGGCCTTTGCCTTTGAGTTGGCTCAAACTTCAGGTTCTTCCCTTGAACCAACCTCGTTCCTTTCAGGGTTTGACGAAGAACATCGAAGAATCATTCCATTTCTAGTTAGCCTAAGGATGCAGAAGTCCTGTCATATTTCAGATTTATTCATAACTAGACAGCAATATAAATGGTGTCACAAAAACATATTAAGATGCACGTCAGCAAGTAGGAAACTAGTGAACATATACGCATTGGCCTTATCAAAACATGTTTGCACATGCTTAACTCTGTTTTACTGTTTTGCATATTGCAATTAAGGCATAGAATTATGCTGTTTCTAGTTTCCATTTACAATGATCTCTTTGTTCTTCAAGATTACTTTTCATTTCTTGGTTCAGGTTGTAAATTCAACCTATGCATTATGGACTTGGCACAGAAATCAGGATACTTACAAGGAAGAAAGTCATGGTGATCAAATCTACATCGTGCGACAACCAGAATTGTGCTCTACATCGCCCCCTTCAAAAGTGATTTTCTAACATAACTCCTAGCTCCAAATGCACAACAATCACTCATTCTCATTTCTTCATGGCCTCACTAACAGACTTATCAGAGAACAAATAAAAGATTGCATCCCAATCTTCTAATAACTACTCATCATATTTGTTAGAGTTCCATTTAATATGATAAACCTGTTAATTAGGTCAACTTGTCACTTCCGTTAATCTTTTCATCTTCATTTTCTTCTTTCTCTTTTCTCATTTTTCATGACGGTGAAGCAACCAGGGGCTGGAAGGAGGGCAAACGAATGAAACAACAGCCATGTCTGGTAAATGGATGTGGATCCTGTCATCAGTCATCATGGTTATTATTGCTGTCAAATGATTGATATAAATAGGCCGAGCTATTACTCTTCTTACTGGGTTCTGCATTACGATTCCTTCCGAATTATCATCATTGCTTCTTACGCAGCCGCCGACAACATTCACTTTAAAGAATGTAATCATCTCAGGGATGTGCTTGTAATTATTGAGTTGATTGAGAGAATTTATAGCAATCATAACTGTTGACACAAACAAATTGGTTGAGTGAATAGTGATGATGTGGACGATTGACGCAAAGTAGGCTGAACTGTTACTTTGATGTTCCTTTCTCTATATTTCCTTAAAATAAAATAAAAGAGAAAAAATTTAATTTAAAGAACATGGATGAAATTTTAGTCTCATGTTTAAGTCAGTTCTATAATGGTTTGTGAAAGGAGACTGTAAGCTAAGTGAATTCCTTGCAAGTCGTCAAGACTTTGGTCTCATTTCTAATGGTGTTTCATTCAAGTTGTTCCTTTAATCAAAGTCTTACTAATAAACTAACTTTTACTCAAATTAGTAGATTCATATATAATTATCTCTTTCTTTTGCCTTTGATTAAGCAATAACATTATCTATCTGTCAAAGTTATTGTGAGGGTGGTTTTTACACTTTATTAAAAATCGTTAATTTATTATGTTTTTATTGTTTACTTTAACCATTAAATTTTTGTCACTTCAAATTGTATATATTAAGTAATTTGATCAAGGTATCTTTTTTAATTTCCATGGTTTAATCTAATCGTTTCATTTTAAATTAACTATCTTCTATATATTGGTTCAATTAGTTTTCTGCCCAAAACTTGGAGGTTCGAATGTAAATCACTAATTCCCAGCTCCTGCTACTAAAACGATCGCGCTCAAGTCTCTTTTTCTGCATGTTTCCCAAGATTCCTTATATTCCTGCCAACCCGATTATTTAAGTGCATGTGAAATTAATGTCTAATACTTTGTTGGCCAATGTTGCCTTTACACAAAGTCGGCCATTTAGATTCCCACTTACGGAAAAAGTTTCGAAGAAAATAGTCTCAATTTTTCAATTCATTTTCTCTAATAAAATTTTGATCATATTTTTTTTCTTTGAAAATAAGTTACCAAATTATTAACTAAGTTGTAATAAAAGGAAATAAACTTCAAAATTGATTATCTTTTGGTCTGAAGTTTAAATTTAACTTATTCTTTGATTTCAGATCTTTATATATATATATATATATATATATATATATATATTATAAAGGAATTTGTAGTTGTTCGTAATACCATTTTTAGGCTAGTAGATACATGCAAGGAATACACTGAGTTGCAAAAGTGTATCTAGAATTGATACTCGTATCCTGCCAAGCCTGAGCATTTATAAATTTCCAAGAGGCACTAGTTACAAGACATATCCTAAGCATGTCCCTCAGGACATACAATTTATATAATCTACTATTTTGAGTTGTTAATGAATGTGAAAAAATTAATATATATATATATATATATATACACACACACACACACAAACACACACACATTAATAGCGAGCCAAAACCCATGCTAACTCTAGCTAGTGCTACTTAGGGGGTTTTCGGTTTGGTTAAAGTTGGGGTGAAAGGACTTAGGATTACTCATCCTAAGTTTGTTGAAGTTTTTAACTAAAGAAAAATTTTTCTTATGATAGGATTATTTAAGTTTCAACAATCAATTTTTCACTCCCTCACCTTAGAAAAACTTGATGTTCTTAAGAATGCTATATTAAATTAGTAAATTAACCTTGAATATTTTTTATGCGTCCAAAATTAACCTTATTCAAATAATTGATTAAATTATTTTATAAATAATTAACAAAATAATTATAAATATAATTCATTAATTTATTTTTTCAAAAATTAAAAATATTATATTTTTCAAAAATTAAAAAATTACAAGATTTGAAAAATTGTTTTCGGCTATTGTCGCTAACGACCGCTGAAACCTCTACATGTCTGGCATCGCTACTAGTATAAAAGTGTTCGCTGGTCGACATTCAACTCATTGGAGGTAGGAGTCGGGTTATTGTCATAGACCTCTCCTACTTTTTGGACTTATTTCATCAAAATGGACCATTTGCATTTTTTCATAAATTTAGTCCTTATGTTTTTAAAAAATCATCGCATACCTCCCTTCTGTTAATTCCCCCGTTAGATGACATCACCTTTCCATCCAAAAATCAGGCAGTTACCTAAATACCCTTAAACCCCATTAAAAATTTATGTGCTTATTTTAATCAATGAAAATATCATATAAAATGACATTTCTACCCCTGAAGCCCAAACAATAGAAGTACATCTTTTCATTATGTATAATGACCATTTAACCCCTGACAACCAAAAAAATTAAAATAGCCGTTGCAATATAACCGTTGGCCCCAGAAAGTGTTTGCAGTATAATGAATTCACAGTCTTTTTAAGCTAAGAAGAATACCATCCTTGCTGCCTATTTGAGCTAAGAAGACAGTCTTTGCAAAAAAAAAAAAAAAAAACCCCTCCCTGTCAAATGCTACATAGCCTAGGCAGTGAATACATCCATCCTTAGAACACAGCTAACATCCAGCAAGCAAGTTACACACCAAATCTCACTTGATTAGTCCATAAATCCATCCCTCAAAAATAGCCAACATCCAACAAGCAATTCACACACCATTTCTCACATGAAAGATGAGTACACACACAGAAATCAGTCAATCACAATCAAGTAATGCAAGGCTAAAAATGCTAAATGGCACCCTATTGAAATTAAAAACAGGAGGTGTAAGTGTGGTGCAAAGGCAGCTGTTTTGATTTCTGAATCTGCAAATAATCCTGGTAAGATGTATTTCACATGCAAGAATGGTAAATGTAATTTTTATAGGTGATGGGATCCTGATGTTGAAGAAATACGCAGTGATCTTCATGATTTCCTAAACTACACTGAAGCAGTGGAAAGTGAGCAGCAAAGCAAAAGACAAGATGATGATGAAATGGTTTTGACAGACATACAAAGTGATTTGAAGCAATTGGTAAGGCAAATTGAAATGCTTGTGGGAATTGATGAAAAAATACATAATGTTAAACGGCTAAACAAGTATTGATTCTACATGTTGCTATTTATTTTGATATCATGTATTCTGAAGATAATGTAATGACTCGTTGTGAGAAAATGATATGCCTAAAGCATCTAACAACCAAAAAAGCTTTATTTGCCTTGAATGAAATGCAATAATTTCAGAATAAGTATGGCATAACATGGTAACAACATTAGAAGTTATGAGACATATAAAATTGTAAATAAACTAATAAGCTGCATGTATAAAAATTCTCACAATAATAAGCTGCATTTATATGAGCTGCAGTTATATGAACTGTATTTATATTCACAATACTATTGGTGTTAGTACATTCTTACAAAAGTTGAGGACCTAACAGATTCACCAAACCAAAAAATATCATAGGCCACTTTCTTATGTGCTAGTGTAGCCAATCCATGCCTAACTCTAGCCATTCACAGTTTCATTTACAAAAAAAATTAGCACTAACCACTTTCCTAAGTGCTAATGTATAGAACTCACATATGAAGATATATTCACAAAAACATATGTGAGATATATTCATAGAAACATATGTGACAAAGTACACATTTACCAAAAAAAAAGGTAGCACAAGCTTTGCATTCCAATTTTTTGAAGCTTCCCTCTGGAATTGCATCTTGTGGATGCATAAATAGTATCACAAATTGTTATAATCACACAAATTGGTAAAATTTATATAGCCACATCCAAATATTTAAGTATTTACCTCCTCATTTGTTACTAGTTATGTTTCAGGGAGGGATAAGGTGCTAAGCACCTAATTTCTTGTGAAATAAATTGAGGTTGAGATGATGGTCCCACTTCATTTGTTTCTTGATGAGGTGAAGATTGAGTCTGATTTAAGTCCAAAGGTTAAGAAGATGTGTGCTTCTTCTGCATTGAGAAAACAATCAATTTAGAATAAATACCTAAACCTAACAAATATATAACAGTCCTAACATATTACTTTCTTCTTCCTTGTCAGAGATGGTTGTCTGGTTGCAGCTTTCTTATGGGAATGGGACTGAGATAATGCTCCAGTTTGCTGAGATTGAGTTATTGCTTGTGAAGATGACCTAACCTTGCTATTCTTTCCCTTAACCCACAAAGGATGATTAACCAACTATTAATGTTAGAAATTCATAAAATTATTAATTAAAGAGTGAGGGAGAAGAGAAACCTTCTTAGCATTTGTGTTAGGAGGGTTTTTGCAGCTCCCCTTATTGTCATTGTAACCACCATAGTTCGTGTAAGTCATTGTAAACAATTTAGATGGAGGTATATCCTCATCTGGTGCTCTTCTTCTGGCTTTTTTAGGTCTCCTAGCTTTTGTCCTCAGTTTGGGAGCTTGTAACTCATTGCATGACACTTCTAGCCATTTAGACTGATCAGGGATGGATCTTATATGGTGATTATAAGCTACTATAGACCTGTCTCGTAGTACCAGCTTGTTTATAAACTGGTGGACATCAATCCTTCTTTCCCTTGCACTTGCAATTGCATGTGTGCAAGGCACACCAGAAACCTGAAAAATTACATTTGAGTAAGATTAATTACTTTAAATTAAAAAAAACAACTAATAAATTGTGCTTAAAGTCAATTACCCACTTAAAATAGGCCGAATGAACAGAATTCTTCATTCAATCTCACAACAAAAGTCTTTCCTTTGCTCACCACCTCAAACTCTAGACTTCCACACCACATGACTTCCATGTCGTTTGTCCATTTAACCTGCTCATTAATAATTTTTTTAATGGTTGACCCCACATCTGTGTGCCAGCTAGTACATTCTTGAAACCTGCAAAACCAACAAAAATTGAAAATAAATGAGTATAAATTTATCCAGCCAATATAAAAAGATAAAAAAAAGTGGCCTTACTTCTTCTGCATCCTTTTCATTACTTTTCTCCTAATATCCTCAAGCATTGTGAGATATGTTTGATGGCGGTGTCGGTTGATCCATGAGTTGAAACTTTATGTAATGTTGTTCGTCACATGTTCAACCTTCACTCTCTCATCAAAAGCATATCTACACCAGTTCTATGCAGGGATTTTGGTCAGGTATTCATAGGCTGCTTGATCAATTTGTTTGCTCTCTTCCATGGCCGTATGATGGGCATTGATATTAGCAGCTTTGGAAGCCCTCCAAAACAAAGGCTGCAATCCTGGACCTGTATGTTCTCTCTTGAAATTATCGTACAAATGTTTTGCACAGTATCTATTTGATGCATAAGGCCACTGTTCAAGCAAAGCATTAAGTATTCCCTTTTGTCTATCGCTCATAAAGGTCATAGGCAAGCCAACCCCATCTACCCCTCCTATATGTTGCCCTAAAAGATGAAGGAACCAATTCCAAGATGAATTACACTCAACCTCACATATGCCCATTGCTAAAGGATACATTCCATTATCAGCATCTATCCCCATAGTAGCCAATAAAACCCCTCCCATTGGCCCTTTTAAATGACAACCATCTAAACCTATAAATGGTCTACAACCTGTTACAAAACCCAACCTTTGAGTAGGAAAGCTAACAAAAAAAGCTTGAAATTTAGGGGCTACAGAAATCAATTCTGCATCAACCCTCACACACATTGTGGACCCAAGATTTGTGATTTGCACTATTTTTGCATATTTATGTAGTAGATTAAGAGCCTTTGATGGTGCTCACCTACCAATTCAAGAGCCTTAACTCTAGCCCTATACAATTTCTGTTTTGCTGGCTGAAGTGCAAACCTTTTTTTGAGATCTTTTTCTAGCCATTCAACTGTTAGGTTAGGGTTATCCCTAAAATGCTTTTCATACTTATTAGCTATCCAAATATAAGTGCATTCAGGGGTATCATTTTGTTTCTCACATTCATGGTCAGGGTACAAGGACTTTATTTTGTATGTAATTAAGTCCTGTGTGGTGGAGGCATGAATCCTCCAAGGACAGCCTTTAAAAGCACATCTAACAGTCACTCTCTGTTTCTCATTTGTCAACCTTTTAAGCTAAATACCCTTTTGAATAGCATATTCCCTAAGGACATCCGTAAAATGTGGGTGATTTTCAAAGGTCTGACCAACCTTTAATTCCACAACTCCCTCTAACCCAGGCTTGTAGATGTTCTTCCTATGAACCCTAGCCATCCTAGCATTAGACACTTCATCATCAGAGCTACTCATAATTTTTTCAAACTTTTCTCCATCAGATTGATAATTTGACAAGTCCTCACTAGAGTAGCCCTCTTCAAAACTACTTTCTACCCCACTGTCATCATGCTAAATTTTAGCATCACTATCGGGCCTATAATCTAAATCAGAATCTATTGAAAGATTAAGCTCAGTATGCACATCTGAATTGGCTTCAAGGTCATTTACCTCACCCTTATTAGGCCCTTCGAACTCACCTCCATCTAAGTTAACTGTTTCGGATTTATTTTCAATCTGCCTATCACTCAATTGAGGTTCTTGAGGCACCTCAGTTTCAGATTTATTTTCAATTTGTCTATCACTCAATTGAGGTTCCTGAGGCACCTCAGTTTCGGGGTGCATTGGATCCAAGACACTTCGAATAATCTCTATAGAGATTGTTATAGTAAAAATCCCCCTTGTTTCATATAGTCTAAATACTTCTAAACACTTTGCATCATTATCAATAACCACATCCTCGCCACTCCAAGGTAAACACACTGTCAACTTCACTAGCCTATCTGGATGATCCCCAACATCACAGTAGTGACAAGCAGTTTGGAATAACCCCATCATAGATATCCTATCAGGGTCTATATACCCAATTGGAATCCTACGACCTAAAGCCTCATATGTTAAGTAAAATTCAACCATCTTACAAGCCTTATGCATCAACAGATATTATCAAAAAAAAAAAAAAACACAAAGAAACAAGTAAAAAATAGTTAAGAAAACGATCACATAAAATAAAATCCATGCATCATTTTGAATTATAGATTGCAATTATCTACCTATTGCATCTACTCGACTGAACTTCAAACTACATATAGCATTTACATACGGGATATGTCAGGCTCCATGCATGCAGATAAACATTACATAGCGTGCATGACACAAAACTTAGTGATGCAAAACATTCTAAAGCAACAATTTATTGTTGAATACATAAATGACCATCATAAACAGAAGAAACAGATAATAGAGCATGCATCTGCTTAATCAAAAATTGAAACTTTTCAAGCATGCATGTATCAATACCAATAGAAATAGCAAGAAAATGATTCAATCTATCATTATAGTGCATCAATTTTGAAAAGCCCCAATTTTTATCATCGGACATTCCTAGGGTTTTGTTTGCAAAAGCATAATCCAAAAATAGAAACCAAAATGAACACTACCAAATCGTATATAATAGTTCAAATTGTTGTGAAATTTCCAAAAAAAGTTTTTTTCCAAAAATAAACCCATTAACACAGCAAAACAGCACCTCCCGCATGTTACACACACCAAAACACACAATAGCTTTTTCTTACTCGTCACCCTAGACGACTCCTTCAACTGGTTTCAATGGCATTTCTTGAAGTAGAAGGTAGCTGGGAGGTCACGTATGCGGGAAGGAAAATAGTCGAGAGAGAAAGGGAGAGTTAAGGAAAGCGAAACCAACAAAGAAAGTGGGGTGGGTTTGGGTTCATCGATTAAAAAAATTTTTGACTTCCTTTTATAGTGCGAGTGTGTAGGATGAAAAGACTACATTACCCCTATAATTGCAACATATTTACAAAAAATTAACGGGGGAATTACAGAAGGGAGGTATCCGATGACTTTTTAAAAACATAAGGACTAAATTTATGAAAAAATACAAACAGTTCATTTTGATGAAATAAGTCCAAAAGGTTGGGGAGGTCTGTGACAGTAATCCAATAATAATTTAACATTTAGTGCCTATTAATCATTCTAAAGGCTCTTTAATTTATTTGAAGTCGATTTTCATTTCTTTTAAGTCACTTTCCACTATCTCATGGTTGATTACAAAAACATCATTACTCAAACTGCTCTTGTAATCTTCTTTCTTAAAATAATCATCTATTCTCTGCTTTATGTCAATCCTTATGTTATCTTTCAATGTATCATCTTAAAAAACAAGATGGTCTATTTCTGAACTCTCCAAAGAAGCAAGCACTTTAGCATGCTCTTCCTTACTAAGATAAGGTGCTTTTCACCCATGGTAAGGAGAAAAATCTCTTACAAGCAAAACATTTCTCTTAGGTGGATAATTTCTAGATAGAATCACATATTGACCATAAGAGAATTTGTGTTCTAACGATTTTAAATTGTAATATCTAGTGCAATCTGTCAAGTTTCAACACTCACTAACTTAGGATCTTCACATGACATATTTTCCTATATCAGGGTCACAAGTATTACAATACTTATGTCAGTAATTAAAAAATATATTGAAGATTTTTGACAAGTAAGAAAAAATATAATTGGTCAATATTAATTGATTTAATAAATAAATAAATATAAATAAATCTTTGTATACATAGGATAAGAATGTGTGTTATTAATTGATGAAAAGAAATTAAAGCAAACAAACAAACAAACTATAATAAAATTCATCTTCCTTCCAATTTTTACTAAATTTATAATACACACCAACTAAATACCAAATTATTATAAAACATTTGCATACCAAATTAGAGAAAAAAAATATGCACAACCCTAAGATTTGCACTTGGTAACAACGCTCTCCTTGTTGTTTGGTTAGTAACACCTAGCCCTCACTTTTATACATCGTTAGACAAAAGTTGATAGTGTTAAGGTTTTGAGAGGGTATCATAGAATAAATGATTGGCCTTGAAGGATGTTGATAGCGAGAGGGTGAGTAGATTGACGAGTGTGAGGCTAATAATAGTAGTAGATGTAAGAGTCATCAGTGACAAATGACAATGGTGACCACGATAGAAAGGGGCATACAAGTCGAAGAGCATGAAAGCCAATGTTGTGGGTAGTAATGAAAACGTGCGCTGTTGTGGTATATATATATATATATATATATATATATATATATATATATTACTCATATCTCATAATTTGGTTAGGATGATTCGAAGGTTGCGATTCCCTTTACTTTTGTTGATTCCTTTATGGGTTTTGGGTTGTTTCGTTTAGCTTGATTTCAAGATGGTGCAATAATTCCATGACATGAGAGCGTTACTAAGCATAGGCTTAATGGTAAATTCAAAGGAATTAAAAATTGTTACAATGATCAATAGTGCTCTGGAATCAGAATCAAAGGCAAATTTGGAATAAAATTGGAACTGATGTGGAGTGAAGTAATTTACATGAGATATACCATTGGAAATATCTTGAAGTCAGCTTTCTAACACATTTTACGATGTATCATTTGGAGTTTCCTATATAAAGTTATCATTATTCCTTCACAATTGGTTTAAAATTAATGCAATGTAAAGACTAGGGAATTGGAGTTATTAAGCTTACTTATAGTATTTTTATTAGTTCAGAAGTTAGTGATCTAAGAGTTATTTGAATTGTAATTTTTATTGGAACCAAGGAATACAATTAAATGGTGTCATTTAACTATACTTGACAGGTTTATCTTTTACCCATTGTTGAAGTTCCAAGGAAGCTATTTAGGTTTTTAAGTCTTGTACTCAAAAGATAATAAAGCATAATTGAATTTGAACCTTACTAGAATTTTAGTTTTCATTCTTATTTCTTTCAACTATGTATCTCTTGGTGGATTTCATACAATCTTTATTAAGCCTTGTATCCCTTATTAAACTTCATTGAGTGGTGAATTTTTTGTATCCCTTTGGTGTTTTGCTTAGGTGGCGAGTTTATCCTCCTTTTGGGAGTGTTTCTTGTGTTCCATTTCCCTTGTTTTGGCCATTGGTTATGTTGTTTATAAACTTTGTAATCCTACCTTGTTTTGGGGTAATTTGGTAACCCGATATCACATTTCCCTTTGGTTTGGTTGTTTTGGGCATGGGTTACAAGCTTTGGGTATCAAGGGCAAGATGTTTGCCAAAAATGATATATATGTTGAGAAGGCTGTCATAAAGAAAACATAAATCGTTTTTTTTTAAATAATTTAATTGATCTCAACATAGCAGGTGGACTTGTTGGGAATATTTATAATAAATCTAAATAATAAAATCAAACAACAACATATTGAATAAATAATAGAATAGAAATTAAATTAACATAACAATAAATTAAATAAATATAACAAGTAAAGAGATAGAAAAAGAAATATGTATGGCTTGAGTACTTGGGATGCATGTTAAAGGCATTATCCTAACGCCAAAAAGTTCTCCTCTCGTGCGGGTAATATCAATACTCAAGGGCTTTAAGATACAAACTAATTTTCACAGCATATCTCCTTAGTGAGCACAATCACATGAAGAAAATAACATTTCTCCGTGTGTCGTAGTTGCTGAAAAACATAGAAAATACTCGAATATATTCTCATAGTGTTGGAACCTTGAGACTCCTTTATATAGTAGTTTCCTAGCTTAGGTAACTTAAAAATTAATTCTTGAAACTCCCAAGCCATAAAATTCTTAATAAAAACATTTAACTGACAAATAATAATTTTTGTAACGCATGTTTTAATGTATTTGTAACTCGTGATAAATTAAATATCAAATTAATATTGTAACTTATGATGTCAAATAGTTGTTTTAAACCTTTTATCTCCAACAGTCTCCCACAAAAGGTTTAAAACTTTAAAGCTTTATAAAATAAAATATTTGGACAAAAATACTCATAAAATAAAAAATATATATAAAAAGCAATATTCTATTATGTAATGGGTGTAGGTACCTTTCGGGTTTGAACCTACACTTAATATTGATGACATCCATTTGAGAAACCTGTGTGAACAAAGTCTTGAACTCGATTTCTTGACCAAACTTCAAATTATCACACACATAGTATCGACAAAGACATGGTTTTGGAGGGTTAGTGCTTTAAAGTTCATACGTTTAGTCTTGATTCTCATTAGAGTTTTATAGAACAACCCAATTCTTATAATCATAGCCCTCACAACACTCTCACTTAGGTGAGTCCCCAAAAGGTATATGTGACCTATACCTCGCAAGAGTATCTAGCCTATTGGACTTATTCATGATAAAGATGCTTCCTAACATCACATACAACAAGCACTTTGCCATAAGGATGAGTAGGATCATATTTGCTCTAAGATATGTCAATATATATAGTTGTGCTTACAAGTCACATAGTGTGGATCGTTCCTACCCATTGAACCTCCTTCATGGGATCTCCAATTATAGAGGTTAAGTTACTTTCCTAAGTGACGCCCTTCGGGCTTAAGTACATCCCCCTCAACAATTTAACCAATTAATTAGTTGAATATAGCATGCTGAGATTTTCCATGAGCGTGCACTATTCTATTTCATCTTGGGAAACTTGTCCTTCATTCGATAATTGCTTCCACTAGTTCTCCTAATCTAGTTACATTAACTTTCTCCCAAAAAGAATGTTAGAGAGCACAAGAATATCAAAGACGTAATAAAGAAAATTGAAGGAGCACTTAATCACCTCGTAAGTAATAATATTTTCAAACTCATACACAAAATTAATAGTCATCTAATAATTTATAATATTACTTTTTTCTCAAAATATGAACAACCAAATATACAGAAAACCGCCCACATTAAGAAATATTTTAATGCACTAACAATAACTTCACCAAATATTAATGCTCTAATTTGTTGAATTTTTAAAATAATGGAAATAACAACTCAACTCATATCACTGTTGTCCAAAGATTAATAACTAAAAATTTGAAACCTCTTAAAAATTGAAACCCCTACATTAACATAATTTTTATTGCTACTCTCATATTAATAAGATATATATTACTATAGTAGCAAATATAATATATAATTCATATATAATAATAATTATTACAATATTAACATGTATATATAAGTTTTCAAACATATTCGAGATGCATCTTCCAATGCAATAACATATCAAAGTAATATATCAAATGTTCTTATAATCATAAACAATAATTACACTCAAAACAATGTTTTTTCGTAACTAAAATATTTATTAGACCATAATAAAAACTAATAAGAGGTCTTGATAATAAAACTATTCTACGTAACTCGTCTATATTATTTGAACACAATAAGAAAATTTCAATATTTACAAAACAAGCATAATAAAAGAAGTTGGTATATGAAATTAAGATTCATATAAAAGCAAGAGAAACAAATAATCTCCTTAACATATTCTAGTAACTGCAAACTATTAATATCTAGAATTAATAACTACAAGAATTTATTAATCTATATCAAGAAGAAAAAATAAAAAAATATTTAGCACAGTATACACATGTACTGTCATAAATACTGTAATACAATATACTTAAACTCATGCATTTGCTATTAAGATCAATTTCTTGAAACATAACATTTGAAAAAATGACATATGTTTCAATCTCTTCTAACACAATAAAAAATGAATTAAAATAAATAAGTGTAACAATTCTTTGTAACTCAAAGCATCATGCACTAATAGTCTAATTCCACAAAATATGTATAACCACAAATAAATAAAGATTTAATATATCACAAGAACATTATTCTATGGTAAATAAATTATCATTCTAACTAGATAAGCGTGGAAATAACATAAATAATTTTATATTGCCTCAAATAAAAAAAAATTACTACCATCATTATTGTCTTGAGGTTGATTAAAGAGATCTAATCTCGATACTAAGTTAAACTATCAACTCTGAATAAACCATTTGTTGTTTGAAGGCATTAGGCTCTCTCCAAGATCAAAATAAAATATTCTAAATAAACAAAGTTAGGAGAATAGTTTAGTAAAACATAATATTTAAAACACAAAAGCTATGCAATTATCACAATGTTTGAACTACATTTATCCGTTTTTTATAAATCATATATATAAACATAGCCAAGTTGAAATCTACATGTCAAAGTATAATAATAATTTCATATACATATTTTAATGTAACATTAATAAAGAAATAGAAAATTAGCAACACACTTTCACAACTTATGCAAGCTTACATTTCTAATGTTTATACATTCACGCATTTGTAACTCATGCAAGTACAATGACTTCATCAATGTTATACTCTAGAACACAAAAAAAAAAAAAAAATCACACAAATATATATTCACAATATAAAGAAATAAAAATAAATCCATTAACTATATCTTAGTTAAACTATATAAGTAGTGGGACAATCAAAATATTTCATCATAACCAAATCTTATAGACTTCTAAAAAAGCATATCAACATAACAATATCATTTGATAAACAAAATAAAACAAGCAATCAATACACTCTAGAAATTAATTATATTATACACCACCTAGTGATAAATTAAGTTTTTAAGGTAAACAATAAAATATATAAGATACTCTTTGGCTTTAGACTGTTGGAAATATTTATAATAAATCTAAATAATAAAATCAAACAACAACACATTGAAGAAATAATAAAACATAAATTAAATTAACATGACAATAAATTAAATAAATATAACAAGTAAAGAGATTGAGAAAGAAATATGTGGCTTGAGCACTTGGGAGGCATGTTAAAGGCATTGTCTTAAAGCCAAAGAGTCCTCCCCTCGTGTGGGTAATATCGATACTCAAGAGCTCTAAGATACAACCCAATGCTCATAGTCTATCTTGTCAATGAGCATGATCACTAGAAGAAAATAACATGTCTCCATGTATTGCGATTGCTGAAAAACATAAAAAATACTCAAATATATTATCATAGTATTAGAATCTTGAGACTCCTTTTTATAGTAGTCTCCTAGCTTAGGTAACTTATAAATTAATTCATGCAACTTATAAGTCATAAAGTTCTTAATAGAAACATGTAAGTTACAAATAATAATTTTTGTAACTCATGTTTTTATGTATTTGTAACTCATGGCAAACTAAGCCTAAAATTAATATTGTAACTCATGATGTAAAATAGTTGTTTTAGACCTTTTATTTCCAACAGGACCATTGACATAGGCTTTATGAAAAGGAAAAAATATTTGCAATAAATGCAACAAAAAAAAGCCATGTAAATTACATTATGAAGCTTACTCCCCACTATCTTCTGAAGAGTTGTTCCTTGTTGGAAGCCCTATAAGACTCTTATTTGAACTCGAAAGCTTCAGATTACCTTTCTCTCCTATAAATAGATTAAAAAGAAAAAAGTGAAATTAATGTAGGTAACATAAACCATGATCAAGTTGTTGAAATGCAAATTAGGAGGTGTAGCTAGAATTGTTGGCTTAGCTTTATCTGCGATCATTTTATTGTTTTAGCTCTACCAAAGTCACAATTTTGCCAAGTTTTTGTAATATCAAATTGAAGAATGAAATGAGTAGTGTAAGAGAAAAAAATGAGTTGAAAGGAGAACTTGTTATCAATCACATAAAAGATGAGGAAAGACAAAAATTATAGAAAGAAATCAATAATTTATGTAAGAAATAAATTGGGAAAGTAATAAAAGATGGAGGAGGGAAAATAAAAAAATTTAAAGGTGCAAGTTAAAGTGGGAAATAAAAATTTAAAGTGTTAGATAATAAAATATACGTTAAATATATTGTAAACTAAAAATATATAAGAATTGTAAAGTAATTTTATTATTAATACCATTAAACATACTGTAAATAAAAAATATCAATTAACTATTTTGATTGATTTATAGCATATAATGTTAATATTAGACATAACATACCAATATTTGTATGCATGAAAGAAATAAATTTATCAATATTTTACGTCAATAATATATATAAACAATTATTTAGAACTATAATATTAATATATAATTTGTGTTCTTTATGGTTTTGGGTTTGATAATGTAAAAATTTTATCAATTGAGAATCAACCAATGGAGCTTCACTATGGATAATTAGGGATTGGGTAGTATGAGTCCCTAGTGATAGAATTGACCTCATAAACAAACCAAGTGAATCAAATTAAATTGTAATACAAATTATAGTAAATAATCTAAAATTAATAATAAAAAACCATACTTGTTTGAAGAATCATAATCTTGTCGGAAATTAATTGGTACATATTTAAATAATTAATATGTTTAGTTTAGTGCATAATGTAAATTGATAATATCTATTTTTATTCTAAATAATATTACATAATACATATATTGATCATAAAATAGGAGGTTGAAATTTATAAGTGTTATCTAGTGGGACGATATTTGTTTATCAAAACAATTTATATATCACTGAAATCATAAAAATTTACCACTGCCTATATCATTTTAACTATATGATACTAAAATGGATGATAAAAAACATGTTGAACCTAAACTTAAAAAGTGAAAGTAAGTAATGAAATGTATCTTTGGCATTTTATACTAGGTCATATAAACATATATATGATCCAAAGATTGGTTAATTATGGACCTCTAAGGGAGACGTAGAAATCCAACCACCATTGGTTTGGGGATCCTATCCGCAGAGTGAAACAACCAAAAAGCCCTTTTCGTTAAAAGTTCAATGAGCCTAAGAGTGCTTGGAGTTGGTGCACATTGATGTGTATGGCCCTTGAACATGCAAGCCGTATGTCAACTCATCTATCATGTTGAATCTCAATATTTTTTTTTCCTTTAATATATATTGAATTCAAAAATTTGAATATTTTGAAAAGTTGAAATAGAATGGTGTTGTTAGTAATCTAACTCAAAATAAATCGCGTAAATATTGTAATTTATTAATTACATCAACACAATTCATAATTTATTACAAATACAGCCCGCGTTGACTGCATTTTCACATTGAATAGTATTGTCTGGTGTATAATAAACAGTAATGATTTGGTAGAAAATTATACCCAAGACATGCGTTACTGTACAAGAATGATACATCACCCTATTTCCGATTTGATAGTACTGATAGCCAGGAAGAATGATGAAAGTACCCGCATCATCCATTTTGAAGACATCCTGTTATTTCATTCGTTTGGCCTTTTGCTAGCGGTCTGGTTGCTTGATCTCTACATGAAAATTTTTAAATTAAAAAAAATGAAGGGATTAATGGGAAGTCAAAACAACATTTAAGTAACGATTTAATCATTAGGATGCATTACATAAAAATATAAATATAAATTTAGACATATAATGAGGTTAGAATGTAAGACTTTTTAATTAAATTAACTAGCTGCATAATAATTCTCATTAATCTCAAAACTTAAAATGACAAGAAACGACGGATAACAACATTTAAACTCTAATAAAAATAGCGACAGCAATGATGATAATACGCTGTTCATGATGATTGAATAGATGATTGTAATGGAAGCAGCTATCATTCATGTTATGTTTCATTAAAAATTTAACGGATATGAATGATATATTTTAACTACCATAAAGATTCAAGTATGCTTTCGTTGGGTTTACTTCTTCTAAGTTTGAAAGGACATACAAAAATGAGAATAAGTGATTATTGATAATTCGCGAAAGAAAAATATTAAAATTATATTAAAAATTCACTTTAAAATCTGGAGATTCTGTGCACAATTCTGGCTGCCGCACGATATAGATTTGATCGCCGTGACTATGTCCCTTATAAATGTCCTGATTTCTGTGCCAAGTCCACAATGCATGGGTTGAATTCACAACCTACGAGAAGACACGTGAAAAATAATCTTAAAGATCACAAGAAAAGTTGTGAATGGAAACCAAGGAAAGAAAAAACCGAACAAGTTATAAATATCATGAGATTTTTTTAACATTGATTAAAAGGGGTCTAAGAGCACATGTACCTCGAGGATTCCATGTCCAAAGCTACTTTCTCTAAATGCACTCCACTCTGGTTGTTTGCTCCAACAAAACTTGCCTTTAGCCGGACCGGATGAGAAGTTCAAGTGGCAAACTTGTCCAGATTGTTGTGGGGGAACCTCAGCTGAGGGACACTTTCCAAAGTCATCTGCATGATCAACTTCAACTTGCTCAATATTTCCACCATCTCCGACTGTTATATGAACGGGACCACATGGATCCAATGTATAATTATAAACTCTATTCATCCTTTCATAAGCATGAACCTGCAAATTAAAAAGGCTAAATAATTAGTAAGAAAGAAACGTATTTTGGATTTGCTACTCACCTTATATATACTTTCTCTAACTTGTTCTGATAAACTCTTGTGAACAAAGTATAGGGGAAGCACACTGCAATAATAAAGCTCAAATGCAGCTAGCAGTTTACTTAAGATCCTCGTTTTCTAACATATCTAATTACTTCATTATTGCCTATTCGTCTTCAAAACATCACGAATGAATATAAAAGAAGAAATTTATATCTTTATTGTTAACCCATGTATGAAGTAATTCCTCATTTTATAGATTGTTTACTGAAAACCCTTAGGGAAAATTAAAAAATGATTAATGATAGTAAATGATTAACATATCTAATAGATTTTTTTTTGAAATATCTAATATATGCAAAAATGATGGTAAATGATATTTCTAAAATCTATGATAACACTAACCTATTTAATTTCAGTTGTAATTAATAGGGAAAATTCAAAAAAAAAAAAAAACCTATTTTAGGGATGTCTTTGATAACTCTTGGCTCAGAAATGGTGCAAATGCTCTTATTTAAAATATACATCAACCATTGTTACAAATCCTTTATTTTATTATTTCTTCTTCTTCTTTGATTCTTTATTGAATTAGATAGCTTTCACATTGCAACCTCACAAAGTAGATAAAGTTCAGGCAAAGCACTTCAAAATCAACTAGATCTAGTAGAAAGGAAAGCGAAGTTAGCTACAAACATTAAGGTTATATTTCTCTCTCTAACTAGTATGAAATTCCATGAAATTCAAATAATCCTTGTTTTTACATAGTATATTTTGCATATTTTTTTTGCTTTAAAATAATAGAATAATGAGCTTAGAAATGGATTATTAAGGTATGAAAGTTGCATTTTTAGAATGAAATGGTGAAATTGTTGAGTTTCGGCTTTTCCTAAAAAATCTCGATAAAATCATGACACTTATCAAGCTGTCAAACAGTGTCTGATAATATCTAACAGTAGATGTCAAGTGTTTGATAGTCAAACTCAAGACATCCAACAAGGAATCAAGTGTTAGACAGTCCACCAAAAGAAATCAGACACTAGGCACCCGACATCAGACGCACCTTCAATCAAATGTCGGATGTCAGAAGTATCTTCAGCCTTCTCCCTTCCGCCATTAACAACCACTAAAGTGTCAATTTAATCAATCTCAACCACAAAAATTTTAAAAGAAAATATTTAAAAACACTTCAAACACACTAACATCATCAATCTAACATTTTCACCAATTTTACAACCAAACAACATCATTTTCGAACCCTAGATTTAAATTTCAAACACATCCTAAACACTTCATTTCTTCTTAATTAAAAAATCGAATGATTTGTACAATTGCCAAACGAAGTGAATAGCAATTGAAAGAAGGATGTTATTGAAGAGTTGGACAGTTAGAAACAATTATGTATGCGAAGGAGGGAATGATATATATAAAATTTGTACAAGGATATTTGCGTTATTTCTCAGCCAAGAGGCCCACCCCATGCAAAATTTGGGGGAAGGGGTCATTTGTTAAAGACATCCCGAAAATAGGGTTATTTTTCAAAGTTTCTCTAATTAATATCACTTGTATTTCATGTGTTCAACCCAAAGGCTTAACATATACATTAGTTAGAGTACTGACCAACCTTTTTACAAACCTATGCTTCTATCTTAATCATCCAGTAAAGGACTTTGACACTTATATTGGAATATAGTATCAAAGCAGATAGTATAAAACATAAAAATTCAAACCATAAGCGGTCCAGCCAACTAATTTTTTTTTCTTTTTTATTTACAAAACGTGGGTGACATTGAGAGAAAATCTATTATATAGAAATTTCAGCCAGATTAAAAGTTGGTGTTTTATAGAGGTTTTGTTTTTCATTTAAAAAAAAAAATAAATTGCATGAAATGATGATTCCTTTGAATTCTATTTAATTTTTTAAAATCACAGGGTTTATAATATAATATTAGAGTCAAAGTAATAAATAACTATTTAAACTTCTCGATCCCTTTATTATGCTAATTAAATATTTAAGCTCCATGCAACTACCTAAAGGCACCCATAAGCATATATCATACTAAACATGCATCTAAACCAAAATACTTTAAAGACAATTTTTCCCAATTGATCTACATGAATAAAGAAAATGCTTAACTTACATGAGCAGAAAGAACAATGTCGACACCGTTTTGATACAGAATTTCTTCCATTTCTTGTCTCATGCATTCAAATTCTTGATAGTGTGCCGAGTAGCTATTATACCAAGGCGTATGCATTGCAGCAACAAGCCAAGGGGTCACAGTGCGGTTAACATGTTGTAAATCTTTCTTTAGCCACGCATATTGTGTTCCTAGAATTGAGAATAACCAAACTCAACAGTAAAAAAAAATGATTAAGACCAATATTAGAACCGTGATGTGGATCGTGGTACTGCAGTTACCATTGCTAGTGTAATCAACAAACGCTCCCAACAAGATGAAATGTATCCCTCCCGCATCAAAAGAGTAGTAGAAGTTACTGTGAGAACCGCTCTCCTCTGATGGAACTGCAAATCTGGTCAAATAAGATTCGAAAGTTATCTCAGCGACTTGAGGCTCAATCTCATGGTCGCCTTCAAGGACCATCATAGGTATTCTTGAGGTCAACGGCTCCATAAACCTAAAAATATCCCATTCAATCTGATGAGCTAGTGTAAATTTAACAAAAATTTACTTCATTTATTTAGAAGTTTACTAGCATGTTCAAGGTTAAATATAGTGCTGGATTTTTTTTTTTTTTTTGATATACACTTCACAACGGGAAGGATGACTTACTTTAGGCTTGTATATATATAACGAATTCCTACGGCGCCAACCGTTTACAATCTCATATGGTAAAATATGTTGAATAACTAAAAAAGAATCATAAAAAAGAACAATAGATTTAATGGGATTATGATATATATATATATATATATATTTCTTGTACGTAATTAGCTAGTTAAATAAATTAATTGTATGTGTAGAATTATTGGCAAAATTACCTTCCCCACCCATCCCAGCGGGGTTGATATGTCTGTTTAATGGGTGAATTCCCTAATTCACCAGTTGTAAGGTACTCATTTGCGTAACTTATGTCTCCAATCATTAGTACCAATGAGGGATCATTCTTCAACAAATGATCAATTGTGGTTGAGGAATTGCTTGTCAGACCCAGATCTCCTATTACTGCGATTCGGCCAGGATATGAAGTTGGGCTAGGCAATGGTAAAGTTTCAAAGACACGCTCTTCACTTATAGCAAGATAATTGCTATCCCCACACCTGTAATAGTATTTTGTTCCTGGTTTAAGACCTACAAATTACTATGAATTAGTAATTATTCTGTGGACTGTCTTACATCTTAACAGGCTAGCTAGCTGGTGTCAAACACAATATGAGATTTTGATGGAGAAAGAAATATCTCTATAATTGTTATTCAAAAAAAAAAAAAAAAACTGCTCATATAACTAAACTGTACAATCGTTACCATACATTATAATGTAGCACTATATATATTATTGAATGGATAAAAATAAAATAAAAGATCGTTCAAATTATAATATTTAACTGATCATATCCAATCATATGATTTTATTAATCAAATAAATTAATTGTACGTTGTATAAATCAACTGTAGCTACGTATATTGATGTTACCATGATTAATTATTACTTCTCATGATGGAATTTCTTATTACTATCTCATCAGAATGGTAAGAACAAAACTTCAAATACCAATTATCAAATCAACTGCAATAATTCCATAAAGATATTTCTTAAATTAGAAAGTAATGATATTCTTTCCAACAAATATAATTTACAGATATGTAATATAGAACTATGTATGAACTATGCAATTTTTCAAGCAACCGACAAATATATAACAAATGAGACAAATGGCAATCGAACAAAAATCCTAAAAAATTACAGTTTGCCCTGGACTTGTCTCTCTTCACGTGCGCCTTGTTCTTATGCAGCATGCAAGCTGCAACTCTATAATGTTCCAGGCCTTGTTCAAACGAGGTCGGTCCATTCAATCGCAATAAAGAAATAAAAATAACTAAAATTAATTGGAATTTTTACTTACCATCGATCCTCACATGGTGAATGATGGCAGAACTATAATTCAAGAGGCCCTCGTATGGATACAATTGGCTATAAACAGTTGCGTATCCTATCCTTTTACTTGTATAATTTCCAGGTTCTTTGCCATACCAGACCTCACTCGCTACCGTTGAAGGATCAAGAGCAGTCACATTAGCGCCAATTTGTGCATCGCCTGCCCAAAACCAACCAACCAACCAACCTACTTCAACAAATCAATCAGAAAAACACACACACTTATAAAACCTCATGAGATTGCCAAAGACAAGTACCCGTAACCCAAGAAACCCACATTGAAGTTGGTGAAGAGAGTGCTAGAGCTATCTGTTCCGGGAAAATTGAAGTGACATTCTTCTTGAGCCTTGGATGATGCATTGGCAAGTCATCACTCCCTCTACGTAAGGATGAATCAAAACGACGAGTTACAGGCTCGAATGGACCTTCTAAAGTAGTTGGTATTCGTTGTTGTGTGACAACACTCTTGGTCACAACCAAGAACAAGGTTAAAACAACCTTCAGAGCACAGTCCATCATTAGAGTCTCTTGATGATCAAACTTCTTTGTTCCCGCAGTGGCTTTTTATCACATTATATATTTAAGATTGGAGTGATTGTTTCAAGATTCTTGAAAGACAAGAATTGCTTTTGGTGGTGTGTCAGTGTCAGTGTCAATTGTCCATGACTGTGCTGTGACTGCGGAGTGTGGACTCAATTCAGTGACTGTTCAACCACTGGCATCTTTTATATATATAACTGGAATAATGGAATTAGCATAATTTACGGAAAAGTCAACAAACACCTTGAGGTTTGGCTAAACTGCAATCAAGAATAGGGAAACTGCTACACTCCAGCAGCTGGGCCAATACAGCTGGTACTGTAGCTTAAGAGGCTGCATGGAGACAAAAACGCTTGTGGGCTGCTTCAGGTTTCCGCTCCAGGTTGCGTCCCGCCTTCAGACACAATTCCTTTCCCGCCCATCATTGCTGCCCAAGCGCAGATGACAATAAATTTTATCAATTAAAAATATATAATAGTTCTAGAATAAAAATGCAAATTTTCATTAGCGTATTTGACAAAAAGAATTAGTTAATTAAGATGATTTACTATATTTTTATAGCGATTTTTATTAGTAAACAGAAAAAATATAAATAAAAAATTTTATAATTGTATAGTACAATTGTGTAGTACAAAAGAAATCATAAATTAATTAATTGTGTTTTAAACATATGAATTTTTTTTACGGATAAAAAAAGTCAAAAGATATTTTTTTGGTGAGTATTGAGAGTTCTGGAGGTATGCAGTTATAAATAACAACACAGTAAACTGTAATGTAAATTGGCACAGGAGGATTTTTACGTGGTTCGGTTATAAAACCTACATCCACGGACAGCTATAGAGCTGCAATTCACTAAGTTCATATTTGTACAATCTTTAGGACCTTTT
Source organism: Boswellia sacra (assembly GCA_013180625.2). Lineage (NCBI taxonomy): Eukaryota > Viridiplantae > Streptophyta > Magnoliopsida > Sapindales > Burseraceae > Boswellia > Boswellia sacra. Next base: position 7,780 of record SNVD02013957.1, on the reverse strand, counting down.
ACAGTGCTGACTCACTCTCACACACTGAACTAATCTTAGACAAACAAAATGTTCGCAAAGATCTTAAACTCTAGTGACACTGTCCACTCTCTGTCACAGATAACTTAACAGCACACTGTTAAGTTATACATAACACCCGATTTCTAACACTGAATTACATAAACACCTAACCCGCAAGTTATCCCAAGTGTCTACTAACTCACACAGACTCAATCAACAACTCATGTACAATTTCTACCACTCATACATGAATCAAAAGACTAAAGAATCAAATCAAAGAGGATATTCCTTTTGCGTTGAAGCTTTCTTCTATGAATTCATGGAATGCCGAACTTAAACAACCAACACGTTAATCTCTCAATCACGTTATCAGCCGCCTGAATAGCTTTGTATATATATAGTGAGAGGTCTGACCGAAATCTCCTAGAAATCCTGTAAAAATTTTAATCAAAATCATATTAGGATTAAAAGAAATAAAATAGGAAGTGTTATAAGCAAACTCCAAAAGGAATTAGGACAAATAAATATTCTCCTATTCTAATTAGGATACAAGATATTATATCATAATCTAAAAAGATATTTATTACAAATCAAATACTTCCTAAAATATAATTCTAGAAACATTAAAAGAGGAATAAATATAATATTTTTGTTTTATTACAAGTTGATCAAAACTCATCGTGTGCATGGCACATGCATATGTAGTAGACTTTGACACTAACAATCTCCCTCTTTTTGGCAGCTTGTGATGAAAACACCAAACTGTTTCTGATCAGAGAACATCACACATGATAAGTCAATCATAACAACAAGCTATCATGAAATAGTAAACAGAAATTGTCATGTGTAAAGAATTAACTAGTAAGCTGTTACAGAACTTATAACAGAACACTGTCAGAATAAGTATATCCTACAATCAAAATGACTTTGTCAAACTGATCAAGCAACACTCGTTAATCAATTCATGATCGGAGCAATTATATCGATCAATGATATTTGATCATGATCAGAGCAAAAACATCTGAGCAAAACATTCATCAAATCAAGATATCAAATTAAAATAACACAAACACACAAACATAGTAAAGTGTCAATATAACTCGAATGCACACACAAAGTAAGCATAAGCATAAGAAGTTCTTCTTACTCCCCGTTACCCCTTACTTACATCCCAAGCAGCAAAAATATAAACAAAACAAAAGTAGAAGTAAGTAACCATAGTTATATCAGACATAACAAAAAAAATCAGCAAACCTACTTCTCTCCCCCTTGATTTCAGCACAAGTGCCAAAAGCACTTAACGAAGTCTTGGAGACTTTCGAACGGGAGGTTGTTCTTCAGCAGTGTCAGAAGAGGTGGCAGTTGTTGACCCAGGTATGACAACCCAAGAGGGGGGGTGAATTGGGTTTTATTTATCAAAACGAATTTATAAAACTTTTCTTGAAAGATAAAAATTATTTCACTTTTTCTTTTGAGAATAGAAGTGAAGAAGATGAAAATAGAAGTTATCTAAGATGCAATCAAGAGAATAGCAATAATAAATAATCTCAAGTGTAAGTAAATGTAAAGAGTATAGGGATAGAGAGAGTGCAAACTCAATTTACGTGGTTCGGCAAACCTTGCCTACGTCCACGGGCTCCTAGCTCCACGAGCTAAGCTTTCCACTAAGTTGTAGAAATCTTTACAACTTGCTTGATGAACAACCTCACCAAGACTTTTTCTTCCAACTCTTGATAACACCACACCAAGAGTTCTTCTTGATGAACAACCTCACCAAGGCAACTTCCTTCAACTCTTGATAACACCACACCAAGAGTTCTTCTTGATGAACAACCTCACCAAGGCAACTTCCTTCAACTCTTGATAACACCACACCAAGAGTTCTTCTTGATGAACAACCTCACCAAGGCAACTTCCTTCAACTCTTGATAACACACAACAAGAGTTCTCTCAAGGATAACTATTATCCTTTACAATAATATCTCACTCTCACCACAATACAAGAACAAAGATAATTTTTACAACAAAAGTATAACTCTCTTCAAAGAGTAGATAAATAATATAAAAGCTCTCTAAACTTGATATTTCTCTTGGCTTTTTGCTTGATAAAATGCTTCTCTTGCACTTGTTGAATGCATGGGAGAATGGCTCCTTTTATAGGCAAATGAGATGAACTTAATCAAGTGAAGACACCATCTCCAAATTTTCTGCCCACCATAAAAACCGTAATCTTGTCTGCCATTTTTGTCAATGTTTCCGTTTGAAATTTGAAAATCTGTAAAACATAAAAGATCTGCACATTTGAATAAGCTTTCCAACGCATCAAGAATCAAGTCATTTGGATATCTGTAGCTCAAGATATGGCCAAAACACCATTCGGTGCTCAAGTGACTTGATTTTTCTTCCATGTGTCTGTCCACTGACTTGAATGATAATTCTGTCAGCCTTCCATTTGAAATTTGAATTTCTTCAAAACATAAAAGATCTTCATATTTGAATAAGCTTTCCAAAACATTAAGAATCAAAGCAATTGGATATCTCTATCTTAAGATATGGCCAAAACACCATTCGGTGCTCATGTGAGTTGATTTTTCTTCTCTGTGTCAGTCCACCAAATTGCATGTCAATTATGTCGGCCTTCCATTTGAAATTTGAATTTCTTTAAAAAATATGAAATGTGCCCCTTTAAGTTATCTTTATAATGCCATAAGAATCAAGTCATTTTGATTTTTCTAGCTCAAGATATGTCCAAAAGAGTATTCGGTGCTCATGTCAGCTGCTTCCATTTGTCTTTCAACTTGCATGATGATTTGGACAACCTTGCACTTGAAATTTGAATTTCTTTAAAACATATGAAATGTTATAAATTGAGTAAGCTTTCCAAAGGCTCAAGAATCACATCATTTGGATATTTGTAGAGATATATATGACCAATTGATTGAACATTGCTCATGTGTCACATCCTTGTCTCTTATACTTAACATCTAGTGTGTTAACATGTAGTCTTCTCCTTAGCTTCAACACTTCATTTTAATAAGCCTTTTCTTGATTTGACAATTATTTCAATGATATTACTCTTGCACATAAATAAACATGTTAGTAAATCACAATTAATCAATGTGTATTGTTATCATCAAAATTATCATGTAGCCTTAGGGCTAACGGCAGTGACTTCAGCTACAATTGTACTTTGGCTTTACTTTATCTTTTATCTTCTTCACTGGAACTTGCTCATCCTTACTCATGGTGAGATCAACAGCTATCTCTACATGCGCTTGTTGGATCAGAGATGACGGTGCACTGTCACTCTTTTTGTAACTGGATTCGTTGTGAGAAGATGAAGAACTGTTAGATTTTGTCGAACCAGTTGCGGTCGCCATGGTTAGGGTTACTGGTCTGTAAAAAAAAAAAAAATCAAAACAAGAAAAGAGAAGCAAGACGCGGGAAAAGGAAGAAACTGTTGTGGGAGTATGGAATGAAAAAGAGAAGCCAAAAACCGATTCGTAATATACTAGGCCAAATTTAAAAACAATTTTGTTTTTAACAAAAATTAATGTCAAATCTATTTCCAAAACTGTTTCATAACCGACATTTATGGACAGAAATTTAAATTTGATTCCAATTTGAATAAGGAATTCTAATAGAATTAGATTCCCGCCACTGAAACTTCTCCCCCTCAATTCAATAATCCTGACATGGCATTTTTGACACATGGACACATAAGAAAATCAAATTTTGTATAAGCACAAAGAGCATCATATGTTATGAAAAATGTAACATAACATAGTTAAAAATAATATAATAATAATATCTGAACATCATATGAATCATTTTAAGAAAGCATATTCAAGAGCTGTTTTATTTTCTTTTAATTATTTCATCACTTAATCCAATTGAGTAATGAACTTGAGCATGCTTCTTACACATACAAAAGTTAGTCTCAATGTGAATTTGCTAAATAATACAGTAGCTTTTACACATGTACAGAGGTAGCCCTTTTTCATTTGAGTGGATGACTTCACCATATTTCCTAGATACAATGAAGTTACTCTCAATAGATGGTGATAAGTGTCTATTTATATATCATTTTCATATCAATTCGTCCATGTTTCTTTGCTATATTCCTTGGTATTTTTATGTTTTTGTGTGGTTTTGATGTTTGTAGGAGTTTTGGAGCAACTTGCACAAAAATGGAGTAAAACTCTTCATTTTCACCTCTGCTAGTCAACCATCTTCTCGGATTTAATTGTATTGATATACAATGAACCCGATGACATATTATATACCGTTGGAAAGCTCTCGAAGTCTATTTTCTGGAGAAATTTACGGTTTATAAATCCATTCAGTGTACCAAACGTTGTAATCAAAAACAGTGTGAGAAGTATAGAAATGTAATTCCACAAACTCACTGTCAGCATGTATATAGGGACACTGTAGCAGGTTACTGTAGCAGAGTATTCAAACTCATTTTAGGGTTTTATTTTCATAACTTGAAGAGGGGAAAACGTGGGAGGAGGCTGCATTTCTGGATTTCTCTCATCCCTTGGAGTTCTTGAAGGAGAAAAAAGATTTTGAAAGAGGAGGAACTACAATTCCAAGAGAATTACATCAAATTTGCTAAGTTTTTCCCTTCCCTTTCATATTCTGGAATGTCTCCATTTTGTATTGTATTTACCACGTTCTTAAACATGTGTAACTGAATCTGAATTGGTTAAGGGTGATTTCACAGCCCCTGATATGGTTTTTGTAAGTTGATTGTGTAAGGAATTGTTATCCAATTCTCTAATTGAAGTTGCTTGTATTCTCCCATATTTAATGCTTATGATTGCTTGCTGATTGTATTTGAGTGGCCAACTGAATATATCTGGTTGTGATTTATTGCTAGACTAGAAATCTTGATCCGTAATTGTCTTGAATTTCTAATCATTAGTAGCAAAATTGTGATCAGAGATTGCAATTGGAGAATATAACCTAAGTTAAATAATCGAGCTTGTGTGTTTATTGCTTAGATCAACCTGTCTTTCTTTTCGTAATGCATCCATTGAATTAAATTTAGAGAGCTTGTTTTAGGTTGTTTAATGGATAGAGATTAAATAAAGAGCTTGTTTTATTTAACAACAAAGTAAGGAAAGATTGGGGTAATAGAGCTTGTTATTATCTACGGTTGATAACTTCAATGCTGTAATTAGATGACAATTCTACAATAATTCGCAAATCCATATCTTGTGGTAGAGAAGGATCCCTTAACCAGCTTTCTCCCATTGATTTTTCACTCAAAATAACTTCTGTTTTGTTATTCTTAATTTGCATTCTTATTTCATTTAGTAATCATTCAACAAAACCCCCCCATTTAGTTAATTGTGGTTGGAAAATAACAAATTCAGTTAGAATCAATCCTCGTGGGAACGATATCTTACTTATCACTTTATTACTTGTGCGACTAGTATACTTGCTAGTTTCGAACGTATCAAGTTTTTGGCGCTGTTGCCGGGGATTGATTTTCTAATCGATTTGTTATTTTGTTTTCATTGTTGATTCGTATTTTGTTTGTTTTTCTTTTCTGATTGTTTGTGTTTAGGCGACATGGCACTAAACTTCCAACAATTCAGTAGGCAATTTGAGCCACAATTACATTGGAGTGTGAATGAGGTAAGCGCTCAGAACATTGAACAACAACTTTCTGAGCTAACTTCTCTTGTGGAAAACATGGCTGTAGGAGATATGCAGAAATCTTATGCATGTGGGGTATATTCTGCCATGGAGCATCCAATCGATATGTATCCAACTTTACAAGAAGAATATATGGAACAAGCCAATGCCATGGGTGGATTTCCAGGACAAACAAGGCAATGGTATGATCCCTTCTCTAACACTTACAATGACGAATGGGGAGATCACCCTAATTTTAGTTACTGGAATCATCAACCAATCGCCCCAAATGCCATACCAAATCGACCACAAGGTTTTAATCAACCTAGAGTGCAGCAACCATTTCAAATGCAACCACCACCAATGCCACAACCAGCACCACAACCAGCTCCAGAAAACTCAGGTATGTCACTCCAGGATATTGTTAATGCACTTGCTACTAACACAATGCAATTCCAGCAGGAAACTGGGGCAAGTATCCAAAACCTCGCAAATCAAATGGGACAATTGGCTACTAGCATGAGCAAATTCGAAGGCCAATGCTCAAAAAAATTATCTTCTCAAACGGTGATCAATCCAAGAGAGAAAGCTTGTGCGATAACTTTGCGAAGTGGAGAGCAAATTCAAAATGGAGGGCAAATGGAAACTAGGGCAAGTATCCAAAACCTGACAAAGAAATCACAAACTGATGAAGGAGATGACAACACTTCCACCATGAACAACACATCATCTTCTAAGGTAGATCTTAAAACTCAAATTCCTTCTTATGTTACTCCTCCACTTTTTCCTAGCAGATTTGCAAAATTGAAGAAGGAGGAGCAAGAACAAGAAATCCTGGAAACTTCTCACAAAATCGAGGTAAATATACTACTTCTGGATGCTATCGAGCAAGTACCTTGTTGTACAAAATTTCTCAAGGAGTTATGCACCAACAAGAGAAAGTTGAAGGGAAATGAGAAAGTAAGTGTGGGGGAAAATGTTTCAGTTGTAGTGCAAAGAAAAATTCCTCCAAAATGCAAAGATCCAGGTACGTTCATCATTCCATGCACCATTGGTAAAACCAAGTTTGAAAGAGCTATGTTAGATTTAGGAGCATCTATTAATGTCATGCCATATTCTATTTATGCTTCTTTAAATCTTGGACCTTTGGCAAAAACTGGTATTACCATTCAGTTTGCTGATCATTTTAATGCATATCGCAAAAGAGTTGTGGAAGATGTGCTTGTGCAGGTGAATCAATTGGTTTTTTCAGCAGACTTCTATATCCTTAAAATAGAGGATAAGACATCTCCTAATCCAACACCGATTCTTTTAGGGAGGCCATTCTCGAAAACTGCTAGAATCAAGATTGATGTTCATTATGGCACTTTCACCATGGAGTTTGATGGCAAAGTGATCCGTTTCAATATTTTCGAGGCAATGAGGTACACTAGCGACTTGCATTCTGTTTTTGCAGTTGACATTATTGATTCTTTGCCACAACAATGTTTGGAGTTAACTCGCAAGGATGGATTGGAAATGGCTATTAGTGAGCACATAGGGACAGAAAATTCCAAAGAACCAAGAAGGTTAATACAAGTGTCTAAAGAAATGGAGGAAGCTATGGCATGCTTAGATGAGACTATAGCTATAATCACAAACAGGTATGAGGTTTCGTACATTGAATTGCCTTTATCTAATGAGAAACTTCTTCCTTCTGTGATGAAAGCCAATACCTTGGAGCTTAAGCTACTTCCAGATTATTTGAGGCATGTGTTTTTGGGTGACAAAGATCCTTTGCTAGTTACAATAGAAATGGGCCTTGAACCACTACAAGAAAAGAAACGCGTTCGAGTACTTAGAGTTCACAAAACAGCTATTAAGTGGACGATTGTTAACATCCAGGCCCAGCCATATGCTTGCACCATTTCTTGTTGGAAGAAGGATCCAAGCCACTAGACAAGCCACAGCAGAGATTGGATCCTCCCCATGATGGAACCAACGTCGGGCTAAGGACGTTAAACCAAGAGCTTATTGGGAGGCAACCCAATGTTTTTGCAAAATAAATTAAAAAAAAGAAAAGAAAAATAAAATAAGGTAATAATGATCGATTTTTTGTGTCTCGAGAATATTCCTTTTGTAGGCCATCAAA
>SNVD02013954.1:0-86602 GCA_013180625.2 Boswellia sacra | reverse complement strand
TGTCCATGCTAGCCTGACCTAACCTTCTATGCCGTAACCAAGCATCATGATTAACAATGAAATAATTTTCTACATGATCATTAACATCAATATCAATTGTATAAATATTACCACATCTATTACCAACAAATAATGTCTTATTGTTACGAACATCCTTAATCACACATCTATTAGGCTCAAAAGTAACAAAATATCCCTTATCACACAATTGACTAATGCTAATCAAATCATGTTTTAAACCATGAACAAGCAAACATCTTTAATAATAGGTGAAGAACAGGAGACCAGTTGACCGATTATCACCATGTTTAATACCCCTTCTTTGGCATTATCACCGAAGGTACATAGCTCCTTTTTTTCAATATGATTATCTTGAGAACTTGGAGAGGAACAATCCGGTCATATGCCTTGAGAATCCACTATCTAAGTACCACTTGTGTTTGCCACTCCTTTGTCTCTACAATCAACATTCAAGGAGTAACTTTTTGGTACCCAAATGTTCTTGGGTCCTTGGGGGTTAGTTATAGTACTTTTTGGAACCCATATTTGTTTCAAATTATGATTTCTCTTAATATAACAAGAATGCACTTTGTGTCCTTTTCTTCCACAATAAGTACATGAATGATTAGGATTATTCATAGAAGATGCATGGGCAAAATAATTTTTAAAATACTTTTGATTTTTATGAGTTTTATATCCTAAACCTCTTTTATCAAAAACACACCTTTGGTTTTGTAACATAGAATTCAAATTTTTGTGCTTTTTGTAAAACTATCAACAATATTTCTTAAGTCATTATTTTCCTTTTTCAAAATAACGTTTTCTTTCTCTAATTTATCAAAATCCTTTTGTTTTAAAATCTCATTTTCAGTTTTTAAAAAATGTATTTGATTTTCCAAACTTTCAAAATCTTTTTGCTTTAAAATTTCATTTTCATTTTCTAAAGCTTCATTTATTTCCACCAACTCTTCTAATTGAGATTACATGATTTTTGACTTCTTTTTGAAAGCATTGATTTTTGAATTTTGTTTATCAACTTGCACATGTAAATTTTGGAATGCTTCAAGTAATCATCATATGAAAGCTTAGGATCATGGTTTAGAATACTTATCTCATTTTCTCTTAAAGCCATGAAGCACATGTTTGCTACATCGCAATCTTCTTCTTCATTCTCCTTCAAGATGATTTCATGAGTTATAAGAGAACCCATAAGTTCTTCTAATGGTAGTTTGGTGAGGTCTTTTGCTTCTTGAATTGCCGTCACCTTTGGCTTCCAAGATTTTGGTAGACACCTAAGAATCTTTCTCACCATTTCAACATTAGAATAAGATTTACCAAGAGATTTCAAACTATTAATAATATCCGTAAATCTAGTAAACATTTCAGAAATTGATTCATCCGATTTCATCTTAAAAAGCTCATAACTATGAACTAGCATGCTAATTTTGGATTCTTTAACTTGACTAGTTTCTTCATGAGTTACTTCAAGTGTGTGCCATATTTCTTGTGCCGTAGAATAAGTAGATATTCTATTAAACTCATTTCTATTTAGAGCACAATATAACACATTCATAGCTTTAGCATTCAAACTCAATTTCTTTTTATCATCTTCACTAAACTCTTTAGGTTCTTTAAGCATGCATTTCCCATTTTCAATTTTGGTAGGAACAAAAAGTCCTTCCAAAACAATAGACCACAAATCATAATCAAAAGATTTCAAGAAAATACTCATTCTAGTTTTTTAATAAGAGTAATCACTTCCATTAAAAAATGGAGGTCTAGAGATAGAAAGTCCCTCAACATATGAAGTTGAATTAAAAGTTGTCATAGCTCAAAAATCGATTAAGATTTAAAAAAATTGAGCAACCTTGCTCTGATACCACTTGTTGACCCAGGTATGGCAACCCAAGAGGGGGGTGAATTGGGTTTTTATTTATCAAAACAGATTTGTAAAACTTTTCTTTGAAGATCAAAATTATATAACTCTTTCTTTGAGAAAAAAGGTGAAGAAGATGAAAATAGAATGCAATCAAGAGAATAGCAATAAAGAACAATCACAAGTGCAAGTTAATGTAAAGAGGATAGGGATAGAGAGAGTGCAAACTCAATTTACGTGGTTCGGCAAACCTTGCCTACGTCCACGGGCTCCTAGCTCCACGAGCTAAGCTTTCCACTAAGGTGTAGAAATCTTTACAACTTGCTTGATGAACAACCTCACCAAGACTTTTTCCTTCAACCCTTGATAACACCACACCAAGAGTTCTTCTTGATGAACAACCTCACCAAGGCAACTTCCTTAAACTCTTGATAACACCACACCAAGAGTTCTTCTTGATGAACAACCTCACCAAGGCAACTTTCTTCAACTCTTGATTACACCACACCAAGAGTTCTTCTTGATGAACAACCTCACCAAGGCAACTTCCTTCAACTCTTGATAACACCACACCAAGAGTTCTTCTTGATGAACAACCTTACCAAGACAACTTCCTTCAACTCTTGATAATAACACACCAAGAGTTCTCTCAAGGATAACTTTTTATCCTTTACAAGAAGATCTCACTCTCACCACAATACAAGAACAAGGATAATTTTTACAACAAAAGTACAACTCTCTTCAAAAAGTAGATAAAGAATATAAAAGCTCTCTAGACTTGATATTTCTCTTATTTTTTACTTGATAGATGCTTCTCTTGCTCTTTAAGAATGCATGGGAGAATGGCTCCTTTTATAGGCAAATGAGATGAATTTAATCAAGTGAAGACACCAACTCCAAATTTTCTGCCCACCATAAAAACTGAAATTTTGTCTACCATTTTTGTCAATGTTTCGTTTTAAATTTGAAAATTTGTAAAACATAAAAGATCTGAAAAATTTAATAAGCTTTCCAACGCATCAAGAACCAAGTCATTTGGATAACTGTAGCTCAAGATATAGCCAAAACACCATTCGGTGCTCAGTGTTGACAACTGACTTTTTCTAATATCTGGGTGTGTACATAGTCCAACCAACTTGCATATACTTCGGTCAGGCCAGTTCGCGTTGAAATATAAACAGTTATTTAAACATCAAACAGAATCTGTGTATATAATTGACAATAAACTTTCCAAAAAATTAAGAATCAAAGCATTTGGATATCTCTATCTTAAGATATGGCCAAAACACCATTCGATGCTCATGTGAGTTGATTTTTGTTCTCTGTGTGAGTCCACCAAATTGCATGTCAATTATGTCAGCCTTCCATTTGAAATTTGAATTTCTTCAAAACATATGAAATGTGTCTCATTAAGTTCTCTTTCCAATGCCGTAAGAATCAAGTTATTTTGATTTTTCTAGCTCAAGATATGTCCAAAAGAGTATTCGGTGCTCATGTCAGCTACTTCCATTTGTCTTTCAAATTGCATAATGATTTGGACAACCTTACACTTGAAATTTGAATTTCTTTAAAACATATGAAATGTTATAAATTGAGTAAGCTTTCCAAAGGCTCAAGAATCACATTATTAGGACATTTTTAGAGAAATATATGACCAATTGATTAAACATTGCTCATGTGTCACATTCCTTGAATCAAACCTTGTTCTTAAACTTTGGTCTCTTTAACATGTAGTCTTCTCCTTAGCTTCAACACTTCATTTTAATAAGCCTCTTCTTGATTTTACAAATATTTTATTAAATCTTATTCTTGCACATAAATAAACATATTAGTAACACCTTATGAATCAATGTGTATTGTTATCATCAAAATTATCATGTAGCCTTAGGGCTAACACACGTGTCTGTCCGGGAGCTAAACAGTGCTTGCATATAGATAGCAAGCTAACTTGACACCTAAGAAAACTCATCTAACCACTCATCAAGCAAGGAATTAGCAGCCCAGATTACTCACATGAGTCAAGCAAAAGGAAGCACATCCATCCACTTATCCAACATGGAATGAGCAGCCCAGATTATCCGCACAAGCTAGTATGAGGTATTTAAGCCATAATTAAGGTTAAGACAATGGTGGTTAGAATTTTGGTGAGAAACCCTATGCAGTTGCCATTTGAATATCCTAGGAATCTCTCAAGTATTGGGTCACCTAGAAAGAGTAATCAGTATGCTCATTTGCCTCCTTAATACTAGGAGAAACACGTAAAGACCAACACATACTCTTCAACACATTGTCTCTATTTACTGGTTCTTATATATTCTACCCTTATAATTCATTAAATATTGCCCTTGTGTCTTGCTAAAACATATCCTTTCTTGAACATGGCTGACTTGAGCGTTGGAAGGGGCATGTCGGGCTTCACCAATGCCCTCTAAGCTCTTTCCCTGTTTTGCAGCTTATGGCTCTGGAATAGGCAAGGACCAAGGAAGGTTGTGCAATTTCCAGGCTCCATTCAATCTCCTCAGAAGTGAACAACTAGGAAGGATTTTGCAACCTAATTCTTATGTGATTGTCTAGCAATCTCGTAGCATTTCACTGGTCCCTTTAAGACACATGTTGAGCTATCAGTGTTACGATTTTTCAACATCAATATATATATATATATATATATATATATATATATATATATATTTAATTGTATTTTCATTTAAAAAATATTGATATATTAGTTTTCTCTTAATTATATATATTCTAAAAGAAATATTAGGGATACTTAATTATGAAGAAGTAAGTAAAAAAAAAAGTCCATGATTCATATAGTGATACCCTTTAATTTAAAAATAATACTAATCTTACCAAATGTCTATATAATTTTTTTTTTCAATTGATGTGTTACTATATAATTAGCTGAGTGAATTTAAAATTTTCTATTCAATAATTAATATTGGTGACGCAGCAATCTTAAAATAGTGACACATCAGTTATTCATTAATTAAGATAAGTGATGTGGTAATCTTAAAACAGTGATACATTAATTTATAAACATAAGTTTGTATAAATATTTACAAATATAACACTACTCTTAATTTAAACAGTTATTAATTTGAGGTTAACAAAAATTGTCCTTTTCTTCTTCGTATAGAATTTATTGATGTACTAAAAGTAAGAAGCAATAGAAAGTGAGGAGTGGTTGACAAGATAACCAGATTGACGCCTTTTTGTAATTAATTAATTAATCACAATTTGGGAGAAAAATACATGGGCTCCCTGAAGTAGGTTTATGGGAACAAATTAAATTAAAAATTACAAGTTCTTGTTAATAAAATAAAATAATAAATATTCAAAAGGTCAAATTGGGTGGATCTTACTAAACATTTTTTAATTAAAAAAAAAAAGACATCTAGAAAGTCAAACGTGCCTTAATAATTGAACAAACGCATGCACGTTACTATTTTCCATTAAACCCATTAATTAATTAATACCCAATTGTTTAATAATTAATTAATGTCTGTTAATTTGTAACGGATAAGCAGACCAACTGACAACCTAATACGTTTAATGATAGCCAAAATTCAATTAATGATAAATAATGAATCCTTCAACATCAAGTGGTACGGATCGTTGCTTAGAAAACATACAATACATAAAGCATAAACAAATATATCTTTTGCCCCAAAACATGATTTAATTAATTAATTTCATCTTGGTTCTGCATGAAAGTTGAAACATTCTGGCTATTCAGTACCCTGATGCATTATAAAAATGAAGTACCATCTGTGAAATAATAAAATAATAAGCTTTGAAATGATATAAAAATATGTTAATTTGTCTCAGGCAATGCAAGTCAAATGTTTATCTTAACCTATTGTTTAAGGAAAAATGATTGGGCAAAATTATTGGCTTATAGTTTAATTATTTATAATGTGCACAAGAGTGGGAACAATTAAGCATTAATTCACCGACCCAATAGTGGCTTAATAGAGTTAATGAATAATATTAATGATGATAGCTTAGCTTAGTGGTGTTGCATTATCGTAACTTATTAAAGAAGAGTTTCCTTGTTAAGTCTCAATTATTTAGAACCCATGTGGAATTTGTTCATCGCATACATGCATGCAAATTAAAGTCAATACTTCAGGAACAAGAAAACAAAACAAAAATAAATAAACAAATAGAAACACCATAAATGGATTTGCTGTATATATATATTAACAATAGTTATTGGTAAGTTAATATCAAATTTATAGAAACAAGCTTGTTGAAAATATATGAAAAACTTTGGTTTTTTTAACCATATAAAGTAAAAATGTGTTGGATTAATTGGGAATATATATATATATATATATATATATATATATATTATTTATTTATAGTTTGTAACACAGAATACTTGAATGTGCTATTTGCTGCTGGCTCTGTTTCAGTGGTTGCGAAAGTGACAACAATTGATTGTTGCATGCATGTGCTTGTATGTACTAATTAAAGGTCATTGTTTGCTTATTTTCCAAGGAAATATAAAAATATATATTTATTTCTAATTTTGACAACTTGCTATTATACTTGATTTTTCACTTTAAGTGATATAGCATTCTATTTATGATATTATTAATTAATACTTGTCATTACTTAGAATTACATTCGACATCAACTCAATGCAATATAAATTTCTTAAGATGTAAGATGCAACAGATAGAGAATGTGCAAAAACCTATAATTAAGAAAACCAATCACAAGTTATATTTTGAAAAGATAATTTTTTTTTCACAAATTATAAACCGTTAAGCCATGCTCTTTCAATGATTAAGAATGAATATACATTATAATATACGTAATTAAAGTAAACCTAGATAAGAAAATGACCAATTCATCCCTTTTAGAAATTTCGAATGGCTTGTGAAAAGGATATTAATTTGTCTTGGATGAACGTGAAGTCATTGTTCAGCTGAGGATGAGTAGCGAAAGTATTGAGCCGAGAGAGAGAGAGAGAGAGAGAGAGAGAGAGGATATGAGAAAATGTTGAGGGCACGTTCGCATGTCTGGGCATGCATGTAGGTGTTGGGGAAGATGACTTCGATACAATATCATGACGTGGCGGATTCGCTAGATCTGGTTGGTCGGTGAGTTAAGTGTTCCCATACACCTACCTGATCAGTACCCGACTCCACCCACTCAATCTCCACCTTTCATTCCAATTAATGAACACAAAATCACCGTTGCTGACCTCCATTGACCTCAAATGAAACCAACATATATATAAGTTGCTCCCCTTTGACACGTGTCGTCTTCGATGATTAAACCAATTAAGCATTAATGGTTTCTTTTTTTTTTTTTTTTTTAATTAAACCTAGCACAGAATATATCCTTGATGGCGTTGTTCTCATTTTTTCTGACGAGGAAAACATTTTGGATATTTATACTTATATTAATTCTAGATCAATCCTATTTAAGGTGTCTAAACCCATAAATTCGTTTCACATTTTTTGTTATGTAATTTTAAATCAACCCAATTACTGTACTATTTTTCAAGTATTAACTTAATAATTTCCAAATAATGATAAATATTACTAATATATTTCGGTATTCCATCCATACTAAATAATTAGAAACCAAGAAATAAAATATGGAAATTAAGAAAACCAATATTGATGATAGCATAGCACCAAATAAAATAAGGATAAAGACCTGAAAGTTCCATTCAAAAATGTTTACAGTGGATTTTGAAACAAGAAAAAAGGAACATTATCTAAGAAACATATATAAGACAACTCAAAGATATCGTATTTAATAAATTATATTATTATTATTATTATTATTATTTTATATTTCCATATATTTAGAAGTGATGGGAGAAGAGGAAAATAAATAAATAAAGCAATTAGTGAAGGCACATGGTGGTGGGTTATGGTTATGGAATGCGATGGAGGAGTTTGGAGCTGGAAGAAAGAAGCAACCAAAACAAAAATTCAATTCACCTTCAGGATTGGATAGAGAAGCTCGATCTTTCTGATGACGAACGGGGCTTTGAATCTTACTATAAATCCCTGCTTGTTTTGACTCAACTCTCAAGTGGATGAGGAAGAAATCCACATTCACATGGCCTCATTTCTATTTGACGTGACCCTGCTGCCATTTAGCTCTTCTGCTTCTGCACAAAATCTTCCAATCTCCTTTTCAATCTTATTCTCAATTATATTATATATATTATTTTGAGAAATAATAATTAATATTATTACATACCCATAATATTAAAAAATTATATATCAAATTTGAATTTAATGTTTTTAGTTATCCTATCAAATCAAATGATACTATAAATATTTTCACCTCTCCCATAATAAATGGACTGATAAAGTTCATTAACAAGAATGTATTTATTTTTTTAATATGGAAGTACATCAAGTGAAATTAACTCATAAATATAATTTCACCATTAACTCAGTTTGTTGAACTCACATTTTTTATTTTGTTAGAATAGAATGATATTGTCCAATGAAAGCCCATAAATGATTTTGCCCACAAAAATAGTGGAATTGTAATTTACTGCATGAAATATATTTATATATTGCATAGATGTAAATGCCCTTCAACAAGCAAAGTGACGGTACAATATTTGAACTCTATTAACTATTGAAAAATTAATTTGATATCATGTCAAACTCATTAGTGGTTAATTGTTATAAATATTAAGTTCCATCTCTATAGTACTTTTCTCATTAATAAGTAATAATAACAATAATAAAAATTATAACAATCTGATGCACCCATCAAATTTTCTCATCTTATTAATGCCGACTTGAAATAACCACAATAAATTTGTGAAATTTCAGCTTTCTTATGAGTTGCAGAATCCCATTAAAACACAACGCGGCACGCCCACGTCCTCTACTTGTGAACATAAATGTGTGAAGTTTCTGTTGGCAAATTAAATACAGATACAGTAAAAAAATTATTTTATTGATTTATGAAGAAAATAGTTACAGAAGCAGCAAAGCATCAGGCTATGATGTTGGTTGACACTTGGCAGGAGCCAGTGGGCAGTGGCTGGTTGGCCCCTAACATCCCGAACGGCTGCGTGGGTGCGGTGTGGCTCCATGGCTGTGCATGTGAAAGTGGAAATGGGCCCACCTGGTTAGGCTTGAAGGCTGTAGCCGTCCATATACGTACCTACACGGCTCGGTTGGCTTCATGTATAAATATACGGACACAAGCACAATGGTCCCCCTCAGTCTACGCGTACGCGGTTTCGTCTTTAAATTGAGTTCTCGTCTTTTTAATTTCTTTTGTGGCTTTATTTTCAATTTTATCTCCCTCCAGTTAGAAAGTTAAACCGCTCATGTTGCAGCCCCTCGCTACAGCATACTTTTTGTCACTTCTAGTTCCTTGAACCTCACGTTACTACTATATTAGAACTTTTTACGTAAAACATTATAAAATCTTGGATATAGAAAATGGGTTTTCAAAAAACGTTTTTATTTTACCATTTTTGTTAATAAAAATATCTTTAATGACTTTTATAAAATTAATATAAGGAAGATTAATGATTTTTTGAAACTCGACTTTTATTTGATATTAAAGTGAGATGCGGGTGTTTTTGGTGAAATTACCTCAAAGAAAAATGTAATAAAATATCGGCCATTGGTGGTGGCACCGCTTGGAAATGAAGCAAAGGTGTGGTCAAGTTGGGTTTGTCAAAGAGAGATCAATGGTGCTAGTTGAGAGCACCTATTGTGTATGATTAAAAGAGGGTAGGTTCTACATAATATATATGTTGGTAGAAAAAGGGAAAATTTTGCAGTACATGAAGCCAAAACCTTTGAATAATTGATAGTTTGGATAAAATCAAGATGAGTATTCGTTTGTGTCATCCCAAATTTAGCAAGTTGTGGTTGGGGGGTGGGTGATTAATTGTTGATGTGGTCGGGAGAGTTAGTATGCTAGAGCTATTATTAACCAGCGAAATTGTTAATGATTTGCATTTTCAATTTTTAATGCAAAATATTCTACCAAGTAGCGTCCATTATGTCACGTACACATCAATCGTTTATTTAGATGCTACTTGCACCATTTATATAGTTTATATAATATATACTTCGAACCAGAAATGTTAAAAATGTGAATGAATTTCATCTTTCTGTTCATAAATTATCTTAAATCATTGTTAATTAACAGTAATCATTATAATATAAGGATTGGAATTTATATAATTAATTAATTTTGTAATCAGTATTTGAAAAAAAAAGTTTAAGTTACATTTGTTGTACCATATTAACATGATAAAGTGGAACATCTATTTAATTATTGGTTGACAAATGAATTCCACTTCTTTAGTACATGAAAAGTTTTAATTAAGTTTCTACTGAAAGTTGAAATTAGGAGATAAACAATAAATAGTACTTTGACAATGTGATGAATGTATAATGTTATCATGCTATAATACAATAAACTTTTATGGGTTTTGTCATAAATTATAATCACAATCTTTTTAATGAACAATTTAAAAAATAAAGGAAATTGAAATTATAAGTAATAATCGGAATCTTTATTGTACTTGTTTATAATTAGTTTAGTTGGGAGGAGAATATATTCACTCAACTAAATAGATGGAATATATCCAAAACGGGTGAAACAATGGTAGGAAAATGAAAATCTAATCAAAGGATGCTTAGAGGTGCAACACAAAAATCTCCGGAATTCAATCAAGGGGCATGTGGTATTTGTCATCAAACTTAACTTCCGACTTTTGCCTTAGCCTCACCAAGCAATATTAACATGAATCACCCATGTGCATGTCACATGGATTACCGGCCCATTATTACTTTTGAACCCCTCCCTCTCTCCTGACCCAAACACAAAACAAATAAAATAAAAATAAAAGCATTAATTACTAGTACAGTATACATTTCACTGTTGATTCTCTTACACCCTTTACCCTACCCTACCGCTCCTCAGGCCCAGCGCCTTTAAGTACCCCCTCACCTTCTCCGTGCTTTCCCATTCGCCCCCCAGCCCACAATCAACACACACACGCTCTCGCTCTCTCTCTCTCTCTCTCTCTCTCTCAAGCTTCACTACTCATTATGGCTATTGTGAATGTGCTCTGTTACCTTTCGCTGACTCTCTCTCTCTTTGCCGCCGTCAATGCTAGGATTCCTGGTGTTTACACTGGTGGCTCATGGCAAACCGCCCATGCCACTTTCTACGGTGGTAGTGACGCCTCCGGAACTATGGGTATTTACCCTACTACTTCTCTTTTACTTTTACTCTGCACATTGCTTCCTTTAAACTAAGATTTTGATTTATCATCATTATAATTATTATTTTGTGGGTGGGTCCAGGTGGTGCTTGTGGGTACGGGAATCTGTACAGCCAGGGCTACGGGGTGAACACTGCCGCATTGAGTACGGCTCTGTTCAACAACGGCTTAAGCTGCGGCGCGTGCTTTGAAATCAAGTGTGACAACGACCCCAAATGGTGCCACCCTGGGAGTCCTTCCATCTTTGTTACTGCTACCAACTTCTGCCCGCCCAACTTCGCTCAGCCCTCCGATAATGGCGGCTGGTGCAACCCTCCCCGCCCTCACTTCGACCTCGCCATGCCCATGTTCCTTAAGATCGCCGAGTACCGTGCTGGTATTGTCCCTGTTAGCTATCGCAGGTAAGTTCACTAATTTTACTCAAATGCCCTTGTCCTTTTCATTTCGGCTACCAAAAAATGTTTCACTAGGACTGGGCTTGTTTAGTTTTATCGGGAGTCAAATGCTCGAGTATTATTTTCTTACTTTAATTTTCTTGCTGTTTCTTCGGAAACAAACGGATGCTAAGAAGAGTCGCCTTATTTCAGTATTTGATAGTAGGGCTAACGCCAAACCCTTTTCCTTTTCCTTTTTACCTATTCAGCTACTCTCTCATTCGGTGCGGTAGCTAGGTGTTGCTGCTTTTTATTTTTAAATGACGAAAATAACCTCTTTTTTTTTTCGTGGATCTCACCTAATTTTGAAGCTTGTTTTAGTAATTTGATGCTTTATGATACTGTTACAACGTTTACAAGGGCATTGTTGTAAAATAACTAAGGTTTCTTCTGTAATTTTGGAATTTCAAATTTTTCCCGGAAAATCAGGATAGGGCAGTGCCTTAAAAGTCAGAAAATCTGGGACAGATTTCACGTTCTCCCACGCGAGTGTTGGGTCACTCAAGGCAGTGTCGCAATTTTTGGGACTCCGTACCCTACCGTTCCATAATCAGCTTAATGACCTTAAAATATTAAACCACCTCTTTTACTAGAGAAAAATTGGGGGTTCAACCGTCTCTAAAAAGTAAAAGCGCCCTTAAATCTTAGGGCAGGCGTCTTAACCATATTATTTATTTATTTTTTCCGCAGGGTACCATGCAGAAAGCGAGGCGGAATCAGATTCACCATTAACGGTTTCCGTTACTTTAACTTGGTCTTGGTCACAAACGTGGCGGGTGCAGGAGATGTTGTGCGCGTCACCGTGAAGGGAACCAATACCGGTTGGTTGAGCATGAGCCGTAACTGGGGGCAAAATTGGCAATCCAATGCTGTGCTTGTGGGCCAGGCTCTTTCATTCAGGGTCACGGGCAGTGATAGACGCACATCTACTTCCTGGAACGTGGCACCAGCTAATTGGCAGTTCGGGCAAACTTTCATGGGGAAGAATTTCCGTGTCTGAGTTTTTTTTTTTTTTTTTAAATTAATCACTCGGGGTTTAAGCATTTTCAAGTTTCCCGCCTTCAAAATTGGTTTTCCTTTATTTTCCCGGAAAGAATTTTGAAGTGATGGGTGAAATTGCGTTACAGTTAATAGGATTGAAGTTAAAAGTGAGTCAAAAATCAAAATGATTGTGATAGGTAGAAAAGTGACGAAAAAGTACGAGTGTGGTAACGTTTTTTTAATTTTTCTTGTTTTAAGGTTTGACAACTACTCTTATTTGGGCCTGGTTATAATAGTAAAATCCAGCCCATGGTCGAAGTGTATGAAAGCTGAAGCGGCTGCAGCAAGAACAAGACACGTGTAGCCCGCAGCTTTTGGTTAATATATATATATATATTATTTACTCTATGTTGTTCTATGTTTTAATTGCCTCATTATTTGTCCATGTTACGAATTGTCAACAATTACGACTCAAAACGGAAATAAATAATAAATAGGTTTTTGAATTCACGGAAGAAATTTGTTCAATTTCTTTTGTTGTAATTTTAATTTGACTTGAAAAATTTAACCTACCCAAGTTGAAAATCTGTTCTACCCAAATGTCGGTGGATGTGCATGGCTCCTCTGCACTGGCATTGGGCTGCTACTCAGGTTCTCCTGTTGTATAACAACAACAACAGACCCTACCAACATGATTCAGATTTCAGAAGATAACTTTAATTTGCTATAGACTGTTAATGTTGATTGTGCTCCAAAATGCTTACTTATTGCTGCCTGCCTTGATCCTGTAATCAATTGGTGGGGCATTTGGTGATGATATCATTATATGCAGTAAGCCAGATCCGGAACTGTACTAGTTACGAGCTGCTTCCCCTTTTGTGAACCGCTTGCCAGCTCGCATTTATAGTTTAGTTTGGAAACAAACAGCTTTTTACTGATCCTACAGCATACATAGCATAAGGGTCCGCGATGAAAATTATGGGACACCAAAGCAATGGTCCAGAATCAGACACCCATCCCAGGCTTTATTTGGCAAAGAGTTTCATATTTTTGACTTATAATTGTTCCCAAGCTACAAGTCAAAAACTCCATTATCACCCAATTCATAATCCGAAGATTCTTGTCTCGTGACCATCGCTTTCTATATGCAATCGATTCCTCCGTTTTTTGAGTCATAGTTTCAACTCCCCAGATACAAAAGTTAAAAGGGGGGAAAAAAACCCAACTTAAAAATATGAAGATTATTGCAATATTACTTTAAAATTGCGTAAAATTTAAAGGATTCTATTCGCGTCTATTTACGAAATTACACATGGAAGTCTCTTTTTATCTTTTCTGAATATTCCAATCTTAGTTTCTTGCTTTATTAGTAGGAAGACCATTCTTTAAAACTGGAAGAGACTCCTTTTTAGCAGTGATTGGATAAGAGGAAAGGAAAAGAAAAGAGAAGGAAAGTTACAGTGAGATAAACAATAAGGTCGGCGGGGGAGGTTCCGTTAAGATAAGTTTGTACCTGAAAGGAGGAAAACCCTATCTTCAGCTTGTTAAAAAAGAATAGTATATTAGCATTTATGCCTTATCAATTTATGTAATCTACAAGCGACTTTCGGCTAGCACTGCCGGCCCCACTTTCATTTTGCTTTCATAAGCCTACCCAATCCCATCCCCAACCAAATTCTGTTACCATCCTTGTAGCTTTCCCATGTTACACTTGACGCTGCCTTATTAACCAACTCAATAAATTATCCTCAATGTCACGCGCCAAAACACAGTTGCATCAGTCTCTATCGTATAAATTGATGCAGTATAATATTATGAATTTTCTTTGCTCCCAAACCTCCGAGAGAAGGTAATGTTAGTTGGGGATTTGCTCCCTAATGCAGGTTGTCGTCCAATAATATTAACCATTTATCTTTGTGGTTCTCTTCCTTTTAAGAAATTCTTTATGCTCTCAATTGTAACGTGTTGGGTTTTTTAAAAATTTTGTTTTAACTAGATTGTGGTCAGTCTCGGTCGAATTTCATTACTTTGATCATTTAATTGACATTATTAACGTATTCATTTTGTTAATTTTGTTTGATTTTCTACTCATGTATAAATGTTTTTCTCCTCCTTTATTTTCATTGTAACCCTGTTTTTCATAGCGTTAAAGACTTTTTATGTTGGTATGTTACTCGAGTAATTGTCATTTTTGAGACAAATTCTTAAAAATAATTAAACATAAAAATAATTTTATTATGATAATTAGGAAATGTGTCACCTGTCATATTAATTATTCGAAGAGTAGAACTACTTTTTTATTATTGTTATTTTTTATGTAGGGATTTGAGATTTATTGGAACGGACAAGAATGGAACTTTTGAATGTGAATATATGCCAATATGATCATTTCTTTCTTCAAATAAGGATCCGCTTCCCCAACTTGCTCGGAAATTTCATTGTTAATTTACGGCTCTGTTTGCTTTGGATAAGTTTGCATTGAAGTGTGTGGCAGTCTCAAACTTCTCCAAGCATTAACAATTTGAGGTGGGCGCTATTTAAATTTAACATTTCTCGAGGAACAATGGGGGCTAATAGTTACCGAGTGGCAGCTATTTAGAATCACCTCTAATTTGTTTGTAACATGAGAGGCCCAATTATGATAGCCAGGAAATAGTGATAAAAGCCCAATAAATGTTAGACCCAAGAATTTCATTCAGTCTCAAAAGATGAACCCAGATCCAGTAAATGATTAGGCCTGAACTATGAGGCAGGCCGATATTGATATGACCCAAGTTTGGGTATAGAGGGAGGAAAAAACAACGCCCTCTGTGGGAATTGAATCCATGACCACATGATTAAAAGCCATGCGCTCTACCGGTTAAGCAAAGACGGCTTCTAAACTTGGTGTTAGGTGGGCTAATGTTGATATAGAGGCAACCCAGTAAAAATTAGGCGTTAACCAATGAGGTGGGCTGATATTGATATGATCCAAATCTGGGTACAAAAGGAAGAAAATGCAACACCATCTGTGGGAAGAGTTATTCTATTCATCTTCCACTTTCTAACTCTTCATCCCCACTTCTAAGTTTACCCGTTAAAAGTTTTAAATCCCTAATTTTTCTCACTAAACTCCAATTGATTTCCAAATTACCCTTGTATTGTAAAAGGGATTTTTTTTCATTGCACCTATTTTGTATTCAACTTCTCCAAGTTATGTGACTCACCTCTAAGCCTAAATTCTATGAATAATACTATATTTACAACTAAATCTTATAACCTGAGTTAGCATCTTCTACTGGACATATAAATTTCCTTTTTCGTTTTTTGTTTTTTTTTCATTCTCCAGTCAATTTTTACCAACTCAGATTGTAAGTAGTTGATTGCAGAATTTATTTGCATTGCCCAAAGTCTGTAGATTGTGCAACTATCCAAAATCGTGACTTCTCTAGAGATGCTCAAGTTGAGAGAATTATATGTTAATTAGTTTGTTTTAAACAAAATTAGAGGACTCGATGCTCATCCATCCAATAAGAAGAAGAAGCTTTAACAAATTCCGAAGCACAAATTCATGAGATCACGAATTCCTTCTTACCCCAAGAAGGAAATATACCTTTTCTTTTAAACTAAAGAGAAGGTCAAATTTAAAGTTTGTTACTCAGAAGCTTAAAACGTTCCTCCACGTACTCGGCGTTCACATTGAAAAATTCGCCAAGGAAGAAGTCTCTCTTCCTTATTTACTTCAGGTTTGAGTGTGTAGAAGAAATTGGCTGAGATAAAAAGGTTTTGAAAAGTTTAATTCTAATGACAAAAAAATAATTGTTAATTTGTAGATTTCAAAATTGTCCTCATCGATCATTTTATATAATAACAAAATTATTAAAAAAATTTAAATTAGAATCTAATGAAATAAAAAATAAGGGTTAAATAGAATACCTTTCGTGGAAATCGGACCACGACTGCATGGTTTATAATTAGGCCCTTCGTTATGCGGTGAACCGACATTGATATGACCCAAATCTGGGTTATCTGTGGGAATTGAACCCACATGGTCAAAAGCCATGTGCTCTACAGGTTGAGTTAAGACGGTCCGCAAACTGGATATCGGGAGGGCCGATATTGATAAGACCCAACCCAGTAAATGTCAGGCCCCAAGCTATGACGTTGGCTGATATTGATATGACCCAAATCTGAATATAAAAGAAAGAAAAAGCAACGCCGTCTGTGGGAATTGAGTCCAGGATCACATAGTTAAAAGCCATGCGCTCTACCGGCTGAGCCAAGACTGCCTATCAACCAGAGGTCTTTCAAAATTTAAAATAAATGTATACTGTTTATTTTCTGGTGACTTTACAACAAAACAAAAGTTTCGCCAGATAGTTTTCAAACAAATTCTCATTCGACACTAAAGTGGAAGCAGAAGTAAACTTAGGATTCAAACTACAACATAGCATTGAACGCTTGTAAAATGTCCCCTCGGTATGAGATTCAAAACTCTTTTGATTGGAGAGCTGTTTCCATCCATCAGCACTTTCTTCCTTTTTACTTCTTCCTCTTGCATACTTTCATTTCCTTGTGTTAACTTTAATGATGGAACTTGGACACCATACCTAAGAGGGTCTAATGCCTTCAACTTTCAGGGTTAATTTAGCAAACACCAAATTAACCCTACTATAGTATTTAGGGCGACGCAACCAATTGCTAATGTAAGGCCCTGAACATTCGTCTGGTTTAGTTCAAGAATAAGTTTGAGGCATATACAGTGTCAAGAATAAAATCCAATATGTGTTTGCCGTGAATTTTTTTGTCAAACAGCCAGAGTTCAAGCACAGGTACCAATTGCACATATAGACTATACAGTGTCATAGCTGAAGAGTATGATAGTTTAGTTGAAAGCTCTCCGCCATTAAGAAATAGTTTTGAAGCAGGCACAGCATGAGATCATCCATAATACAAACATAATCTTTGCAATTTTATTGACTTTAAAAGACAATGAATACAAGCAAATAATGGATTTCCAATCCATTTTTTTTTTCAGTAATTTTCACTAACTCACATTATATTTTGCTGAATCTATTTTACTCGATTTACATACCCATATTCAAAGACTAACTATAAGAAGATTAAAGCATATATTTGAACTATTTCTGATGTATGAAACTGGGAGATGCAATCCCCTAGCAACATGTGGTGATGTGTTATTCTGGGTAGGTACAGAGAGCTGAGGAGTGCCGATCTTGTTATAATCTCCAAAACCAATCATTATAGTGAATAATGTAAAGGTCCAAAGACATATTTTTAAAATAATTCTCTACTGCCTCAGAACTCTGTTTGAACTTAAGAAAAAGTTTTCTTTGCCAGCAACCGTGGAGTGCAGCCTTCCCGCAGCCCAACCATTGTTCATCGCCCGGACTGCAGCACGGGCTGGATCACCAGTCACATGGCTTCCCTCAACTTGTCTTTCAAATTCTGGAAGACCGCTTGCTTTTCTCTCTTTCCTTCTCTTCCTCTCCTCATCTCTTTCCTTCCGTAACCAACTCTCCACCGTTCTCTGCAAGTTCAAATCTAAAACTTATGTAGTTTCAATTGCAAATAAAAATGAAGCACTTAATGCAAAATGAAAACCATTTCAATACCCTATAAAAACAGTCATTATGAGTTCAATATATAAACCAAAGAGTAGAAATCAAGAACATCAAGTTTGGATGTATAAAGCTAACCATTAGTGACAACTTGCTAATTGCCTTAACCTCATCCATTGGCATTGCTAATTGCAACCTCCCGTGGGCAACATACACCTGAAAACAACAACCGAGATTTGATCTTTAGATGAATATGTAACAACTCATCTTCCATATAGATTCATGATCTTACATTCTATTTTAGAAAAATAACCAAGTTTTAAGGAATCAAGACATACGATATGTGATGGCCAGTTCTCCAGGCCATCAAATATATGGGTGGCATATATGATTGTAGCACCACGCTCTTCACATTCCTTTTTCAGAAACTTGAGGAGATCAGCCCTTGCCAGCACATCAAGATCAACTGTTATCTCATCCAGAAGAAGCACCTAGATCAACAAGGCAGTAGACTAGAGAATTATTAAAAATTGCAAGCATGAAATTAGTTCTCAAAGTTAAGCATCTTTCAGTAAACGGATACCTTGAAAGGCTTGAGGAGACCCATACAAATCTGAACACGTCTTCTCTGACCGTCAGACACCTTGTGCATTCTCCATGACAGATCAATATCTAATACCTAAACTACCAAGAACATCGAAACACATTTTAAATATTGGCACAATATCACCACATCAATTAGACCAGAAATAAGCAAGTAATTATCGTTCCATTTTACCTTGATTAATTCTGCTCTTCTTTGAGGATCAATACCTGCTACTCCAAAAATCATTTTCTCCGCTGAAACATCCATTTGAATTGGAACATCAAACCCTGCAAACGCCACCTCTCGCCTCCACTGCAAAATGAAAACTTCAATATTCAATTCAATCATAGACATGCGTTTCGTGTCACCATTTAAAAGATTAATAATCCGTCTTCGGCTAATTTATATCTATGCTGTGACAATACTAGTTTATGCAAGTTCTTCTGACAATAAAATTCACTACAGAAAATTTTAAGAAAAAGAAAAAATCAAACCTCTCCACCAAGATAGCTGAGATCACCAGAGGATGTCAAAGCGGTGTCGTGGAAAGCAGACCTTCCTAGTACTCGCACCATGTGTTGCTCCACCATGTGCTTTCCTCCTATTATCTTCAAAATCGTCGTTTTGCCTATTCAGTATCCACAACATATCGCTTATTCAATAAGTTTACACTTAACAATTCTAAGAAAAGAAAGCGGAATATTAAGTCTAACCGGCTCCATTGGATCCGACGAGAAGGCAGCGATCTCCAGCATTGAGAGTGAGGGAGAAATCATCAACCAATGGAGTGGCGCCCGGCGGAGGATGACCGTCGATTCCTGGATATGTAAACTTCAGTCCATTGATCTCCACCGTTGGTTTCGAATTCTCCGTTCTAGTCATCTTCAACTTTCCGAATGAACAACTCACCTAACGCAGCACTATTTAAATAAACTGAACTTCTCCCAGCGCTTTTTCAAAGACAACAATAATTAATACATCCAACGCTTTGTATTGTCACGATTTTATTGTTATAATAATAAATCATTTACGTGGCGTTATTACAGCCGTCAGATTCGTAAATGAGTTATTATGTTTATTATAAATAATTAAAACTTAAACAGAGTGGAAAATTTTGCAGTCGCAGAGCGTACAAGTCTCTCTTGTCTCGTCTTCTAATTTTATTCGATTCCAAGAAAGCCCTTGAGAATGGCAGCGATTTACAGTCTTTACATCATCAACAAATCAGGCGGTTTGATTTTCTACAAGGTACAGCCTCTGTCTCTTCTTTTCCGTTCTGATTATCGGATATCATGTTTGAGATGATTGGGTTTTCCGAGAAAATTAGGATTACGGATCGGCTGGACGAATGGACACAAATGATAGCTTGAGAGTGGCTAGTTTATGGCATTCGATGCACGCCATCTCTCAACAATTATCGCCTACGACGGGTTGCTCCGGCATCGAACTCCTTGAAGCTGACACTTTTGATCTCCATTGCTTCCAATCTCTCACCGGTACTTCCGCTCTCTAATTTATTTATTCATTTTTAAATCTCTCTAGTTGCAGAAAAAATTAAAATTTAATGTCCAACTAGAATTGTATAGGTAGTTATCGATCAAATGAGTTACGTTTTGATTAGGGAATTGCTAAAGATATTGTCGCGGAAATGAAAGATTTGGTAAAATCACATCATAGCTATTTTTGCTCAAGTTGAAATGAAGATTTTAGAGAGAAAATTCTGTTATTGATAGAGATGAATATATGATACAAGACTGATTTCAATTATATATTAGTCACATGACTAATAGCTTGACTAACAGAATGCGGACTTGGACTGCTGACTAGGATAATTTCTAACTGATTCCATAACAAACTGGCAGTTACTTTATTTATGAGTAGACTAACAGAACTTTTCAATTTCTTCAACAGCTCAATAATTCTGTTGTATTTTGATTGACAAATTAAAGATTGTGAGAATTACCGAAGTCTGAGACATTTTTTTTTTAAAAGCTGGGAAAAATTTAGAAATTTATGTGTATCATCGTCCCCTTGGTTAAATGTTAAGCATTTTTTGGCTTTGTTTTATTTTGTTGGTTGCTTGGGTTTTACAAACAATTTGATTGATTTTGGGGAAGTGTTTAAGATACCTGGTTCTTAAGTGTTAAGTGTTTTCAACTCTGTTATGTGGTAAAGATAATTGTTTTCTGTATTTTGATGAATAGGAACAAAGTTCTTTGTGGTCTGTGAACCTGGGACACAGCATATGGAGAGTCTCTTGAAAGTTATCTATGAATTGTACACAGATTATGTACTAAAGAATCCCTTTTATGAGATGGAGATGCCTATCCGGTGTGAACTCTTCGACATCAACCTATCACAGGCAATACAGAAGGATCGTGTTGCTTTGTTGGGGCGATAAATTGCAGTGGAACATCTCATTCAATTGTTTTTTGTTCTGTTATCTTGGTTTGTACTTTTTGCATATTGGAGTTGTTGTTTCTGGTTTGTGGTAGCTACACTTGTATGATACTTGCTGAAAATGATCGAAACTAGTAAGATGTTGGCCAGATAAGCTTAGCCAATGACCTCCATTTAGCTGCTAAATCCTGTTTATATTGCCCTAACTCATTTCATGTCACCGTTCAAGCTCAACCTGAATGATTGACTTTGAAATTAATCTTTGTTGGAATCTGAAAGTACCCCAATCATGTTTGTTAAGTCCAGGATTTCCCCTTGGTAGTTCATATATATTGAAGTAATATGGAGATCAATGCAACCAGTATCTTTTGCTAATTCAATCATGGTTACATGTGTTCCAGAACAAAGAGAATGTACCAAAATAAGCTGAATTAAATTTCCACATAATTTCATATATAGTTCCATTTAGGGGTGTGCAAATGGTAGGGTATGGTGTGGTATCGTCATACCATTCCCATATCCTACATATGTCGGATTTTTTATTTTTATATCATATCATACCATTTTTTAATACAATACCATACCACATTTCCGCATGGTAGGGTAAGGACGGGTATGGTATGGTATTATTCGGGTAGTTGACCAAATTGATCAGATTTTGACACTTTAAGTTCTTATTTTGACATTGTTTAATATTATGATTCATAAAGTTTATACTAAATACAAAAATCAAGCAATTACACATCCTTAACAATACAAATAATCAAGTAACTACATATTTTATAACAACACAAATAATCAAGTAACATCATATTTATAACAATACAAAAATATCACGTAACTACATATTCCATAACAACATGAATACTAAAACAATTACATGTCCATAACAACACAAATAACAAGTAAACTACATATCCGAATCCTTCCATAAAGTTCCAACTTCCAACATTCAAGTCCAACCTTTAAATTCTACAAAATTTCAATATTTTCAACTTCCAATCTAATACAAATTTGAGAAAATAAAAAGGCAAAGAAAAAAGAAACTATAACACTCATACAAAAATATTTTATGTAACCAATTAAATACTGACGTGGCATATTTTTTATTTTTTTAAAAAAGGTATGGTATGGTATTTTCGGATATTTTCAAAAATACCCCTCTACCATAACATACCATGACAGATTTTGAAAATCTATATCATATAACAGCCTATATATTTTTTATACCCTACCATACCTCCACCATACCATGACGGGTATGTCGGTGTCGGGTTCGGACGGGTGATGGTGTACCATGCACACCCCTAGTTCCACTCCATTTTTAAGCAAAATAAATATTTGAAGGACTCAGTTGTATTCTTGCACGCTAAAAAAGAGTGCGACCAGACAACATTACGTTTCACTGGCCTAAATAGAGTAGCCTAAACAAGAAACTGTACATAGCTCAAACGTGGTTATAGTACATGCGTAACTCTCGAATACTGTTTCCCATCCGGCCAAGATGCCTATAAATAAATAAAAAAATTGCCGCATCAAAATATCTCCCCCTATGCACAATGTGGGGAAGCCGAAGGCCTGGGATAACCAGTTGATCGACCATTAGAATGAATATGCCCCTTTCCGTGGAGCTCTTTTTGTCCACTCTTAGGCTGGGTTCCTGGGTCCTGAAGCCGTTCTAAAACAGTTAACACCTCATCCATATCAGGCCTGTACTTGGCTTCTACATATAGGCATTGAAGTGCAAGAGTAGCTGCCTTTTGTGCCTGTGGCAGTGAATACTGGCCTTCCAGACGTGTACCCATAACACGGAATATTCTACTTTTCTTGATCAGGTAAGGCTTTGCCCACTCAACAAGGTTGTGTTCCCCAGATGGCCGATTTTTGTCTATTCGTCGTTGGCCAGACAAAATTTCTAGAGGAACAACTCCAAAGCTGTATATGTCACGCTTGGCAGTCAAATGACCTTCTCAATAGAAAATGAAACCAAGAATCAGTATGCACATACATATTCAGCTCACTACCTTCCAATAACAGTCATGCATCTAAATGAACTCAGAGAACCCCAATGCAAAGGCATATTTCTTTCTTTCTTCCTTCATAGTTATTGATTGATCTTCGCAACCCACCCAATCCACGTAGCGTAAAATATTTGATATTTAGAAAAAGGTCCCAGTATTTTATAGAAGAATGTGAATTATGATGATTTTTTACAATCTTTTAAAATGGACTTACCCCTTAAAACACTTCTAATGGTAAAACAAGCAGGTATACAAGTACCGTATTTTAAAGAAAAAATAATACAAGTACCTGTGGCTAGATACTCTGGAGCAGCATATCCATAAGTTCCCATGACCCTAGTAAAGACATGACTCTTATCACCAGTTGGTCCATATCTGGCCAAACCAAAATCAGAAAGTTTCGCATTGTAGTTCTGCCAATATGGAGCAAAAAGTCAGCAGCATGGCAAATAAACTCTACTGAAACATAACTCTGAATGAATTCAGTTACAGAAATGTCAGTAAACGATTGCTTAAGTTACATACTGAATCAAGCAGGATATTGGAAGTCTTGAAGTCACGATATATGACTTTTGGTTCAGCACTGTGTAGAAAGGCAAGCCCTTTTGCAGCACCAAGGGCAATATTCATCCGGCGGCTCCAAGAAAGAGGCTGGAAGTGTGACCCCCCTGTTTCAATATTAATAAAAATGCTTCAAACACAAGATATATATTTAGTGCATCATTATTCTAATATGCTTACAAATGCCAAAAATAAAAGCAGCAATTATCTAGAATGCATGAAACTTACTCCTGAATAGCTGATTTTCCATGCTACCCGGCGGCATGAACTCTTATACCAGAAGCCGATGCTCATCCTCTAAACAGTAACCAATCAACTTCACAAGATTAGGATGATGCAATTGCCCAAGATACTGTATTTCTGTCTGTGTGTTCAAAAACATGAAAGAGAATTAATGCCATGCTATAAGAGAGTTCTCTCAAACAGCACATCAACGGCATTTATATAGTCACTATTTCCTACAAAATAAATTAAGTCCTAATGGCCATGTGCAAGGTAACATACAAAGTTAATAACTATCCATTTCATGCCCAGTCCTTGCTGCAAAGATTGCTCCTAATTTCCTAAAGAATACAAAATGTGGTGTGGATTTAACGCCTAGATAAAACACCTTCAACCGCCAACCCTACCAATGGTGCTACATGCAGATCCCAGAAGTCCTATCACAGTTGCCAAAACTAATCTCCAACTGATCTCCAGATCCTGCATATCATTAAAAACATAAACAAACTAATAAACAATCTCTTATCGTTAAAAAAATTACAATCTCTTACCATAAATTCAAACTTGCATGTTCAAAGAAAATCTAAGTTGGAAGAATCTAAATGAAAAGTATTATATTAACAAAATTGTGGTCCCACAAGTTATAAAATAACGAAAGCCTGTGAAAATGAAAGCTTCAAATCACGGCAACGGAGGAGGAACAGAGAAGAACAGAGGCACTAGTGGCCACTTCTATGCCTCCATCAAATCAAATCAGGTCCAAAACGAATCTAAATGTTAGGGTAAGTTTCAACTCATAGCACTAGCTAAGAAGATCTCGTGATATTTATATCCAACAATAGTTTCGACTCGACCAATGGAAGTGAGTTCGAATCTATTGAAATTGTGCCATAATTGAGGAGTTTAGTTGTATGAGGCGGTTTTTGTAGCCGAAGAAACTGTAGAAGGCGATGGAGGTTTGAAGAGAGAGAGGGAGAATGGTACAGCTAAAGGAGGCGACTCCATCTCCTCCGCATCTTCCAACCTTTCGCTTCTTCTGCCTGCGCCACTATTACAGCAACTTCCGCCATCGGGTCCAGATACAGTGAGAGATTTGCAGAGAGGTCGGAGAACGTGCAGAAGGCGGTGGAAATTTGAAGGGAGAGGAAGGCGAGAGAGTGAGCTTCGATGTTTTAGGAATAAGAGGCGAGTGAGCGAGCTAGGGTCAGAGAGAGGCGCGAGATAGTGTTGAGCGTGGCATTTTGCTTTTTTTAAATAAAATATTAATTTAAAATTTAGTCAAACACAGTCGATAATAAGCTCCTATCACAAGGTTTTCAAAGTTTTAGAAGTAGTTAATTTCTATTCCTATTCTATCATCGATTTTTTATAAAAAAATATATTATTAATTTTTTAATAAATTACAATTTTATTATAATTTTATCATCTTTTTATGATATAATAATTTTTATCATAAAGTATTAATTATTATTGTCATTTTTCTTATAATACTTGTAAGTATTAAAATTTTACTTATGGTCTTGAAATCTAATGACGATAACTAGAGACATCACTCAAAAGACTTTTATGACCTATGAGGACATCGAAACTAAATAAAACATTGAGAAACTATATAGGAAGCCAAGTAGGCTTAAATCTGGGTCAAGATTTGGGAAACTGGGTTGGCACCTTTATCATAGGATCCATGCTTGTAAGTTTTTTAAGATTATGTGCATGAAGAATACAAGTGGCTCATCTACGCCTCTAAGAAGAGGTGCACGCCTTTTGTCTTAATTGCTGCTCACTATTTTAGGGTTGTAGCCTATGGGATAGAGAGCGCACCCGTAAAAACTAGGCTCCATGCCCTAGAATACTTTAGAAATCTTTTTAGGTAAGGTGTGCATCTTTATATAAAAGGCATATACCTATAGTCTAATAGGTGTACGCCTATTGCTGCAGTCTCATACTAAAAAATTAGGCCATTTGGTGACCCTTGTAGACCTATATAAGAAAAATAGCTCTCCTTTTAATGCAAGCGATTTTGGATGCAAAAATACCTAAAAATCATATTAAAATATGAATTCTGCTTATTATTTTTTTAGAGTGCTTTGTGTGCTTTCGATGTCTTGGGTGTTCCTTGGATTATTTAGGAGTATTTGTTGTAGTGAAGATTCAGCTTCTGATTGAATTCAAAATTTGATAAGTTTTATAAGGGCCTCCTCTTTAGTTTAAATTTGCTATGTTTAGTTTAGGAGTGGTTTAATTATGCCATGCTCAGCGTAGAATTAATAGTTAATTATGCAATATTTAGTGGTTAATTATGAACGCTTAGTATAGTTAATTAGTGATTCAATAATACCATGATTAGTATAGAAATACCATGTTTAATTCAGTTGATAAAGTGATTTTTAATTTTACTATGCTTCATCCTGCTTGTCATTACTAATACCTTTACTTGATTTTGAAGGGCTAACCTAAGATTCCTCTAGCTTATGGTAACATTTAATTCATTGTAATACCATTTGAATTATTATACAATTCTTCTTTCCTTTTCTATGTATGTATATAAATTGTTTACCCTGCATGTATTAAAAGATAAACTATGATTGTATGTATAAAATGAACTTAGGATCAAGATAAGATAGCATTAGTGACTTAAAACTTAAAACTCAGTAGACTCTAGTGGAGGCCAGATTAATGTCTGAGCAAGTGTAACTCATACCTATCTCTCTGAATCTGAATCTGTAAGGATGATGAATAGTGAGGTCAAGAAGTAAGGTATCGGCTGCCGTCATCCATAATTTTTCATAGTTAATTACTTAAGTGACAACTCTGTCATTTCTTCAAGTTCAATCTTTGTGACTAGACCCATTTGGTCCCCTAATAGGGATGACAAAAAAAACTGGAGAGTGCGAGTACTCGATTTTTACCATGATTTTTTGGGTAGAATTTTACCCGTGTTAGCGGTAGGGGGTGCATATGGTGTGATATGGTGTGGTATCGCTATACCATTACCATACCCTACATAGGTCGGATTTTAGATTTTTATACCATACCATACCATTATTGAATACAATACCATACCACATCCCCCCATGGTAGGGTAAAGGCAGGTATGGTATGATATTTTCGGGTAGTTGACCAAATTGATCAAAATTTGGATAATATTTTACCATGTATTTTTAATTATTTTAAAGTTTATTTATAGCTTTCCTTTTCAAGATTTTGACACTTTGAGTTCTTATTTTGACATTGTTTAATATTATGATTCATAAAATTTGTATTAAATAAAAAAATCAAGCAATTACATATCCTTAACAATACAAATAATCAAGTAACTTATATTCTATAACAATACAAATAATCAAGTAACATCGTATCTATAACAATACAAAAATATCATGTAACTACATATTCTATAACAACACGAATACTCAAGCAATTACATTATCTACTACTTCAAAATTCAAGCAAAATGATAGAAAAATGATAGAGGGTGAGAGATTTAGGGTTACTTTTTTCATTATATACTCTATTAGTGTATATAACACTCACATATATAAATTATACATAACCAATTATAAATTGACACGTGACATAATTTTTATTTTTTTTTTAAAAATATGATATGGTATGGTATTTTCGGGTTTTTGTAAAAATATCCGCCACCATACCATACCATGGGGGGTTTTCAAAATCTTTACCATACCACACCCTATATTTTTTTTATACCCTACCCCACCTCCATCATATCATGACGGGTATGTCGGGTTCGAACAGGGGGCAGGTACTATACACACTCCTAGTTAGCGGGAATACATTTGCGAGGAGGTGGTTGAAGTTGGTCTTTTGACATCCGGATGCGATTTAGATGCAGTATTTAGAGTGTGTTCTTTTATGAATCCAGTATTTTTATTTTCAATTGAATTTAGAAATATGTGGTTGATTTTGAATTATTTTGAATTTTGAAAAGAATATGTGATTGAGATTGAATATAAATTATATTGAAAAATGTGCAGCACAGAAAACAGGATTCGAAGATAAGAAAGAACAAAGCCCTACCTTTCCCGTCCCACACCCGCATCGGATAAAAGGACTATATATTTTAAAAATTAAAAATAAAAATATAATTATAATGTTATATCAATATACTAAACAAAAAATTCCTAAATCCTAAATCCCTAGCCTACCCTAATCGAATTGACTCTCACCTCTCTCTCCACGTGACCGCCTCAGCTCACTTCTCTCTCACCGGGATATTTTTTTATTTGACCCCTTTGGGGGTCCCTTAATCAAATATAACCCCCTTTTAAAATTTAATTATTTATGACCCTTTTTACATATAAAAAGACTTCAATGTCCTTATTAGACTTCAAGTGTAGGAAACGTTTGCTAGTATAACAAAACCTTTATCTTCCCCCCTCTCTTTCTTTCACTCTTTCTGCAAAATCGCTAACATGCACTCGCTGTTAGCGCAAGCAATTCGGCCTCTCTCTGACGCAATCCCTTGCTTACTCTTCCTTCCATTTGTGCTGCCTCTCTTCTCTCTTGCTCCTTATTTTTCACAAATTTCAAACCCACCCAACATTTTACTCAATTGATCTTGTGTTTGATCAGAAATTGCACTTCCATCACCGCAAGCCATCTGTAGAGTTTCGCCAGGCCGTCTCACTCACTCTTTCCAAAGCCTGGAGTTAACATCGACGCTTATGTCATACCTTCTCAGGATGCTCATCAAGTTCAAATTATGGATTTTCTTAAATATTTTTTGATGGTATACTGGCAGTAAAATTCAATTGTTTTGTAAAGGCTAGAAAGTTTCGAGCTTTCTTTAGTTTTGTGCTACATCTCAATTCAATCTTTAAGTGTTTGTGGTTTTTTTTCAATTTACATTCTGTGAATTAAAAAAAAATATTTTTTGTTTTGAGGGTATTTGTGTTGTAGATGATAGAACTCAGTTGGGTTTTTCTTTTCCTTTTTTTGTGCAGTTTCGTTGGAAAAATAAGGTCTTAATTGGTGGTTATAGCATTGAAATTCAACGCCTTTTTTATCCTAGCTTATTTGGGGTGTTAGTGGTCAGAGGAGGAGAGTTTTTTTTTTAGGATTTTAAATGTTTTGATGTTCAGTTATTCGATGTTGTCGTAATGGAGTAGTGTATTATTATCAAGTTTAAATTGGGATTCTAGTTTTATGGAAAAGTTTTGAGAGAAGGATTACTATCTTATAAAACTATTAAATTTTGTTTTTTATTATGTATAGATAGAATATCCTTAGATTGTTAGCTTACAATATTAGAAATGATACATGAGGTGTGTTGGGTTTATGCTTTTTTTAGTATAGAACTTGGCTAGATAGGAACTTTTTTTTTTGTTTTATGCATTAAGCCTTAATTTTCCTCTCTTTATTTTTTTAGAGTGAGTTCATAGCTAAATGTTTTATGAGGAGGATTTATATCTGGATTTACTGGTAATGCTGGCATTGCTGTTGTCGGAAAGGATAAAGCAGCTCTTTGGACAAGTGGTAGTTATTTTCTTCAAGTTTGGAAAGAAAATATTTTAGAATCTTCTTGCTTCAGTAGACTGTGGCTTATGCATAGCACTGTCTCATGTTGGATCATTTTCTTTTTAGAAGAGAAGGACTTTGTTTTATGAGCTTTAATCACCTAGTTTTTAGAATGTATTCCTACTAGTACTCTGTTATAATTAGGCTGAGAAGCAGTTAAGCTCAAGCTGGATACTCATGCAAAGTGGTAATCTTAGAGTCCCTACGATAAGTGAATGGCTCCATGATGTTTTGGCTCTTGGAGGCAGAGTTGGTATTGATCCTGTGAGCAATCTTTTGCATCATAATGAGTGGAGAGGACTATATTGATGCATTTGAAAAGCTTTTAAGAATGGATTTGCCTACAAAATAGGTGAGTATCTCTTGATTTCTTTCTTCATTTTTTTCAATCTCTCTTTAATTATTTTGCTTAATCTTGAAGTTCTTGTCTTTGTATGTGTCTACAAGATCGAGAGATTATACGGGTTTTTGTTAAGTGTTGTTTATAAGAGAAAGTTTTTAATAAATATTACACTATGCTGGCATCAAAATTATAGTGTGAGCACGACCAAAATCACAAATTTTGTTGGCTTATATTATTATGATCTTTCATTGGACAGAAAATTATGATGCTGAAGGAACAAATTCAGATATTGATTTGGGAGAATTCCATCTTTAGACGTGCAGGGGCTACTCAACATGAGCATTAGAAGGAGTTTGAGGGTAGAAACCAAGAGTTGCAACATTGAGGCAAATGCACTTGAGGCAGGCTCAGTAAGTCAGCTTCATACCTAGACGTTTTCATCCCGATGTCCTTTGATGAATAGTAGACAAAAAGAATACACTGGATAGAGAGATGGAAGCTTAGCCTACCTTAATTGGTTTGCATCACATGAACTATAATGTCAAAAGGATTTCACATTATGTTGGCCAAAAGTCATATTGTTTCTTATGAAAATTGTTTGTCTTTCATGTGTTTCAGTTGGATGACCATTTGGTGGTAGTCTTCAAATTCTGTAACTCGAGCAAACATACAAAATATCAATCAATTCTACATAACATTGTTGTGCAGCAAGCACGATTTTGTTGTGCAAAATTCCTAAGACCTAAAATTTACACAACATAGTCGTGCTCATTATTTTTTGCACAACGAGTTAGCACGAACAATTCGTGCAAAAAAGTGAATTCTGGAATTTTACATGACTGAGTTATGCTTCCACGATTTCCAAAAGAGACATCATAGTTATGGATGATAAAATTTATAATTATCTATAATATCAATAGAAAAGAACAACTAAAACAGAACAACTCAAATAATCGATAAATTAAATTCAAAAATTTGGCACGACCAAGTCTTGCTAATTGCACGACCAGGTTGTGCAACAAAACAAAATCGGTTCTATTGCATGACTGGGTCGTCCTTAATTCTGTTGTATTTTGATTGACAAATTAAAGATTGTGAGAATTACCGAAGTCTGAGACTTTTTTTTTTTTTAAAAAGCTGGGAAAAATTTAGAAATTTATGTGTATCATCGTCCCCTTGGTTAAATGTTAAGCATTTTTTGGCCTTTGTTTTATTTTGTTGGTTGCTTGGGTTTTACTAACAATTTGATTGATTTTGGGGAAGTGTTTAAGATACCTGGTTCTTAAGTGTTAAGTGTTTTCAACTCTCTTATGTGGTAAAGATAATTGTTTTCTGTATTTTGATGAATAGGAACAAAGTTCTTTGTGGTCTGTGAACCTGGGACACAGCATATGGAGAGTCTCTTGAAAGTTATCTATGAATTGTACACAGATTATGTACTAAAGAATCCCTTTTATGAGATGGAGATGCCTATCCGGTGTGAACTCTTCGACATCAACCTATCACAGGCAGTACAGAAGGATCGTGTTGCTTTGTTGGGGCGATAAATTGCAGTGGAACATCTCATTCAATTGTTTTTTGTTCTGTTATCTTGGTTTGTACTTTTTGCATATTGGAGTTGTTGTTTC
Source organism: Boswellia sacra (assembly GCA_013180625.2). Classification (NCBI taxonomy): domain Eukaryota; kingdom Viridiplantae; phylum Streptophyta; class Magnoliopsida; order Sapindales; family Burseraceae; genus Boswellia; species Boswellia sacra. The sequence continues at coordinate 55,198 of SNVD02013954.1, read as the reverse complement.
TGGTTTGTGGTAGCTACACTTGTATGATACTTGCTGAAAATGATCGAAACTAGTAAGATGTTGGCCGTATAAGCTTAGCCAATGACTTCCATTTAGCTGCTAAATCCTGTTTATATTGCCCTAACTCATTTCATGTCACCGTTCAAGCTCAACCTGAATGATTGACTTTGAAATTAATCTTTGTTGGAATCTGAAAGTACCCCAATCATGTTTGTTAAGTCCAGGATTTCCCCTTGGTAGTTCATATATATTGAAGTAATATGCAGATCAATATTGAAGTAATATGCAGATCAATACAACCAGTATCTTTTGCTAATTCAATCATGGTTACATCTGTTCCAGAGCAAAGAGAATGTACCAAAACAAGCTGAATTAAATTTCCACATAATTTCATATATAGTTCCACTGCATTTTAAAGCAAAATAAATATTTGAAGGACTCGAGTTGTATTCTTGAACGCTAAAACACAGTGCGACCAGACAAGTTAACGTTTCACTGGCCTAAATAGAGCAGCCTAAACAAGAAACTGTACATAGCTCAAACGTGGTTATAGTACATGCGTTAACTCTCGAACACTGTTTCCCACCCGGCCAAGATGCCTATAAATAAATAAAAAAATTGCCGCATCAAAATATCTCCCCCTATGCACGATGTGGGGAAGCCGAAGGCCTGGGATAACCAGTTGTTCGACCATTAGAATGAATATGCCCCTTTCCGTGGAGCTCTTTTTGTCCACTTTTAGGCTGGGTTCCTGGGTCCTGAAGCTGTTCTAAAACTGTTACCACCTCATCCATATCAGGCCTGTACTTGGCTTCTACAGATAGGCATTGAAGTGCAAGAGTAGCTGCCTTTTGTGCCTGTGGCAGTGAATACTGGCCTTCCAGACGTGTATCCATAACACGAAATATTCTACGTTTGTTGATCAGGTAAGGCTTTGCCCACTCAACAAGGTTGTGTTCCCCAGATGGCCGATTTTTGTCTATTGCTCGTCGGCCAGATAAAATTTCTAGAAGAACAACTCCAAAGCTGTATATGTCACTCTTGGCAGTCAAATGACCTTCTCAATAGAAAATGAAACCAAGAATCAGTATGCAGATACATACTCAGCTCACTACCTTCCAATAACAGTCATGAATCTAAATGAACTCAGAGAACCCCAATGCAAAGGCATATTTCTTTCTTTCTTCCTTCCTAGTTATTGATTGATCTTTCCAACCCACCCAATCCACCTAGCGTAAAAGATTTGATATTTAAAAAAGGTCCCAGTATTTTATAGAACAATGTGAATTATTATGATTTTTGACAATCTTTTAAAATGGACTAGCCCTTAAAACACTTCTAATGGTAAAACAAGCAGGTATACAAGTACCGTATTTTAAAGAAAAAACAATACAAGTACCTGTGGCTAGATACTCTGGAGCAGCATATCCATAAGTTCCCATGACCCTAGTAGAGACATGACTCTTACCACCGGTTGGTCCATCTCTGGCCAAACCAAAATCAGAAAGTTTCGCATTGTAGTTCTGCCAATATGGAGCAAAAAGTCAGCAGCACGGCAAATAAACTCTACTGAAACATAACTCTGAATGAATTCAGTTACAGAAATGTCAGTAAACGATTGCTTAAGTTACATACTGAATCAAGCAGGATATTGGAAGTCTTGAAGTCACGATATATGACTTTTGGTTCAGCACTGTGTAGAAAGGCAAGCCCTTTTGCAGCACCAAGGGCAATTTTCATCCGGAGGCTCCAAGAAAGAGGCTGGAAGTGTGACCCCCCTGTTTCAATATTAATAAAAATGCTTCAAACACAAGATATATATTTAGTGCATCATTATTCTAATATGCTTACAAATGCCAAAAATAAAAGCAGCAATTATCTAGAATGCATGAAACTTACTCCTGAATAGATGATTTTCCATGCTACCCCGGGCCATGAACTCATATACCAGAAGCCGATGCTCATCCTCTAAACAGTAACCAATCAACTTCACAAGATTAGGATGATGCAATTGCCCAAGATACTGTATTTCTGTCTGTGTGTTCAAAAACATGAAAGAGAATTAATGCCATGCTATAAGAGAGTTCTCTCAAACAGCATATCAACGGCATTTATATAGTCACTATTTCCTACAAAATAAATTAAGTCCTAATGGCCATGTGCAAGGCAACATACAAAAGTTAATAACTATCCATTTCATAACCAGTCCTTGCTGCAAAGATTGCTCCTAATTTCCTAAAGAATACAAAATGTGGTGTGGCTTTAACACCTAGATAAAAAACCTTCAAAACAAGAAGTTGAAGCCAATCTCCAAAACTTGTACAGAACTTGAAGGAGTCAAAGTCAAAAACTTACAAGCCATTCCTTGTGACCCTGGAAGCCTTCTTGGTTAAGCCTCTTCACAGCAATCACAATGCCACTACCAGGCCTGCCAGCAGTAAGTGAATGCTCATCAACCCATCCTTTGAAAACAGAACCAAAGCCACCTTCTCCGAGGACACTGTCAGGCCTGAAGTTTCTGGTGGATGTCTTTAGGTCACTGAAGCTAAAGTTCTTTAAATTCGATGACTGCAAGATCTCACCCTCATCTCGTGGGGTTTGGGGCACAGAAGATGATGAGACCTTGCTACTAAAACTGCTTAAATTCTTTCCATTTCTGCTGACAGTTTTCGAATTCACTTCTACACAAAATAAAATTTCAAGTGTTTCCAAATATTAAGACCAAAATTTTAACCGTAGATGACATGAATTTCCTACCAAAAAAAAAAGTAAATAATATTGGCACCGTGAAAGTCTTACAAATTGCAAACTGAATATAGGTTAATATAGCAGAGAGGCGTTCATTCTTCTATGCAATTTAACATCATAACTTTTACTGCAACAATAGATAATAGCAAGTCCCGAACACCAACAAAATTCTTCCACATAAAGCTTTGCTTCCAGAAAATGAAAAAAAAATCATACAATTAAAAAATTCACCCAAAAGAAAACCCTTTTAGACTCAGAAAATGAAGTCTGGTGCATTAGTAAAACATTAGCAAACCAGCCACCAACTTCATCCACAAAATAACCACTGGAAAAACTACATATAGATCAATCAAATTCAATCCAACAAAGGCCATCCCATATAACAATCCAAATCAATCGATCGACTTCTTAACAACTCGAACAACGGAAATACCTGTATTAGAAGGACTCTCAGCCTTAATCCGGTTGCTCCAACAAGCTCCCATTCAAACAGAACAAACACAAAATACCCAGATCCTTTCCCGAGAAATGATTTATTTTTTTTCTCTATTTCCACCCACCCTCCTCGCTTTCTCTCTCTCCTTCCTCGTTTGAGCAAAAAACAGACTGAACCCAGAATTCCAACACCAAAAAGATCGCTCGTGAGTTGATGATGAGATTCTGGGTTGTGATGTTTTTCACTTTATAAGTGGATTTGGGTTGAATTCTCTGTTAAAAGACAGCAATTAGCACAACAAAAGAAGGGCAAAAAAAGTGGTCTTGGGCATTGAAAGTTGATCGCTTTTTTTTTTTCTCTCTCTCTTCTTTTTGTTGGGCTTTTTAGACCCTCCACCGAGCCAGCCAAACCAAAGACAGTTGACTTGCTTTTTCGTTTCTTTGTCTTTTGTTACTCCAACAAACAACCATGAACTGAAACCATCCTCCTCATTCTTATTTTACTGTTTTAATATTCATTATCTAGATAATTTAATTCTCTAATTACATTATTAATCACTAATCACATCCTTCCCATCATCATTGATTGTGATTTTTTCTTCGGCTGCGTTGTTCTGTAAGCCGTTGGATTCCATCTTAATAATTAGGCTTTTGGTTAGATCCTCAATTATTAGTCATGTCTTTTGGCCACAGAGTAACCAATTGACAACCCCATACTTTGGACGAGTATACGTCTCCCCCCAGTTTTCAATAAAGTGACATAAAGCTCCAATTTTTTAACTGCTGTTATGTAATCCGTTATACGTAAGATAAAATGACAAATTTGTCCTATTTATCTTATTAAATAATATTAGGCCATGTGGGGAAAAAAGTGTGCTGACGCCACCCGTTCGAACCTTAAAGATAAAGTGATTTTTCGAGTTAATATAATTAACTATTAAAAAAAGCCAGCAACAACTCATGTAAAAACTAGCAAACATCGATAATTAAACATTGTAACGTCTTTTTTTTTGAAAATTATTTAAAAATAAAAATTTTACAAAAAAAAAGATTTTTTAATTTAAAAATTTTAACTACCATTTTCTTCTTACTACTATTTATTTTAATTTGACATAAGTATCAATTAAAATACCATTTTCCATGAACTTTTTATTTTTCGAATTAAAATAAATGGCATATAAGGAGAAAATGGTACACGAAAATTTTCAAATTAAAATAAAAATTTAAAAAAAATCATTTAAACTATTGTATTCATTTGTGAAATTTTTATTTTTAAAAATTATGCTAAATAATTTTAAAATAAAAATGGTGTTACAATTTTTAATTATTATTGTTTGCTAGTTTTCACATGTGTTGTTGCTTGCTTTTTTAATAGTTAATTATATTAAGTAAAAACATCATGCTATCTTTAAGGTTGGCTTGGTGGAGTCATCACACTTTCTCCCCCCACATGCCCTAGGTTAGTCTTGCCATCTTGCCCACTCTTATCATTTTAGCAATAGAAATAAAAAATTCTCATTATTATAATATTCTTTAATGAGACCAATAGGACAAATTTGTCTGTTCATCTTAGATGTAATGAATTGCATAACGACATTAAGAAATGAGGGTCTTCATATTATTTTACCGAAGGTTGGAGAAAGAGTGTTACTTTACCCAAATTATGAGAGTGTCAATGTTAATTATTCTTTGCCCACATGAGCAAACTGACTATATTATTATTATTATTATTATTGTTATTGTTATACTATTTATTTTCACTTTTTGAGATTGATGATGTCAATACTGTATCGTAAGACTTTGCATTCCAAAATGGGATAATGTCACAGACCGCCTTTATATTTTCACGAAATTCACACTATCACCGTTTACAACTTTTATCAATGACAACCCTTACCTTTTTAAGAAATAATCATGGACCACTCTTCTGTTAGTTTGACCATTAGATGACGTTAGCTTTCTACCATTTTGACTATTATTACTAAAATACCCTTAACCAAAATTTTTAAAAAACATATGTAGAAATTAAACAAACATTAATACATGAAATGACCATTTTACCCCTAACATTACTAAGAAATCAATAAAACATTATTACAAATTAATCAACAAATAATTTGAAGAGTGGTAAATATGGAATTTATATACACTGCAAACAAAACCCAAAAAGCAAAACCAGAAGCGAAACCGAGAAGATTAAGTTCTAGCTCTTGCAAGCCAACAGTTGTAGCTTTTAAAAAAATTTTAGAAACAAACTCATAAAATTAAAAAACAAAACAGATACTAACGATAGAAAATTTGAATTAATGTAACACAAATTACTATAGAAGTTACTATTGATTGATTCATCAAATTTCACTAAGGAAAAAGGAGTTTCTTTTGTTGCAGCAACTATGAAATAAAACCCAGCTAATCCACAAAAATAGAGTATCAACCAACAATCCTCACCACAGTAAATCATATATAAGTAGCAGATTCAATCACCAATAACCATAAAATCCAACTTCTCATGACCTCAAGTGAAAAGAAAATTGAATGTGAAAAAGAAGGCCTTTCTAGCCGAGCAAATAAGTGCTTTTCTTCAAAATAATAATACAGTAAAATATAAGGATCCAGGTTATCCTACAATTTCATGTATTATTGGAGATCATAAAATTGAACAAGCTTTACTTGATCTTGGTGCTAGTGTGAATTTGCTTCCATACTCAGTTTTTTAGAAACTTAATCTAGGTGAGTTAAAACCAACTTCTGTGACTCTTTTGCTTGCTAATAGATCAATTAAAGTGACAAGAGGAGTAGTGGAAGATGTGTTAGTTCAAGTCGATAAATTCATTTATCCAGTGGATTTTATCATCTTGGATACACAACCAGTGGAAGTATGTAATTCAATTCCTGTCATTTTAGGGCGTCCATTTTTAGCTACCTTTAATGCTTTAATTAATTGCAAGAATGGAGTCATGAAGCTATCATTCGGGAACATGACATTAGAACTTAATGTTTTAAATATGTGCAAACAACCACATGAAGAAGGTGATGAAATTGAGGAGGCTAATATGATTGAAACTATTGTGGAAGACCACATCCAAAAAGGGAGTTCTTCTAACCCTTTGGAAACCTGTTTAGTTAATTCATTAGAATCAAGTATGCAGTTAGAGCTTGATCTTTCTAATATATGTTCTTTACTAGATTGTGCATAGGTGATGGAAAAAGGCTCAAAACCACGATTCGAAGAATTGAGGCAAATGAATGAAAGCAAGAAAGAGAAAGCTCCCAAGTTAGAATTAAAGCCTTTACCTGAAGGACTAAAATATGCATATCTTGGAGAAAATCAGACGTATCCGATGGTAATTTCTTCATCCCTTACAAGCGAGCAACAAGGTAAGTTGATAGAAGTGCTTAAAAGGTATAAAAATGCAATTGGGTGGACTTTAAAAGACATAAAAGGCATTACCCCTTTGATTTGTACACATAAAATACATTTAGAAGAAAATGCCAAAATATCCCAACAACCTCAAAGAAGATTAAATCTACATATGAAAGAGGTCATTAGGGCTGAAGTTTTTAAACTACTTGATGTGGGAATTATCTACCTTATTTCGGATAGTAAGTGGGTAAGCCTGTAGTGTTCCAAAAAAAATGTATGTATATATATGTTACAAAATTAGAAACTATGCCTAAGGGTATTTGAGTAATTTTATTTGAATTTGATGGGCTTTAGGCCATGAAGTAGTTGTAAAACCATGTTTATATATATGAGAATTGGGTTGGATTATAGTTGTGGGCTTGTGTTAGAATTTGGTAAGGATTAAATTGGTTTGGTAAAATAAGTGGGCTAAGGCCCATGAATTAAGGCCTTGTATATATAAGAGAGACATGAGGGTTCCAGAAGGGGGGTTTCTCTTCCATTTGACGAGAGAAGATGAGAGTCTGACGGTTACATAGAAAAAGAGAAGAAGGAGAAGAGGAATAAGAGAAGGAAGAAAAAGAGAGGAAAAGAAGGGAAAAATCAAAGAGGTTTATAGGCTTGAAAACCAAGTAGGGATTTTCTAACACTATGCTTAAATCGTGTTTTTTATTTTTGTTGTTCTTAATTGATATGGGTTGTAATACATGTGAAATTATGTGCTTATGAAGTGAAGGAGATGTTGTTCTTGATGGAAGTCGCGATTCATGTGACTGTTCTATGTTCTTTGAGCCGCTGCATTTTTTTTGGACTGTGATTTATATAATTTCTCTTTTGTTTAGGAAAATAGACATATGAAGCTTTAAATAGCCACTGATTTCATTGAATTTGGATTTAAAATGAAATTTTGGTGAATTTTTGAAATTGGAGGTTGAAATCTGGAAATGATATTGTTCAACCGACATATTCGAACAGGTTCACAACTCTGGATATTTTGAAACTGTTATTTAATCCGACACGACTCGACACTTGCGTGTCGAGTGTCTAGTTATGGAAGTGTCGAGTGTTGGGTTTCGAAAGTGTTGAGTGTCTGGTTATGAAAGTGTCGAGTGTCTGTTTATGAAAGTATCGAGTGACAATTGAATCCGACACGACTATGTAAGTGTTGAGTGTCGGGTGTGAACATGTCGAGTGGCTGCTGCATAGTGTCGAGTGGATAGTGTCGCATGTTGTATGCACGACTCGACATGTAGGCTATGCAAGTGTCGAGTCTCGGTTATGAATGTGGCGAGTGTCAAGTGTCTGGTGCCTAGTGTCGAGTGGATAGTGTTGTGTGCTGTATGTGTGACTCGACATGTAGGCTATGGAAGTGTCGAGTGTCGGTTATGAATGTGGCGAGTGTCAAATGTCTGGTGCCTAGTGTTGAGTGGATAATGTCGCGCGTTGTGTGCACGACTCGACATGTAGGCAACGGAAGTGTCGAGTGTCGGTTATGAATGTGTCGAGTGTCGAGTGAGAGTCGAGTGTCGGTTATGAATGTTTCGAGTGTCAAGTTTCTGGTGCCGATTGTCGAGTGGATAGTGTCGCGTGTTTTATGCACGACTCGACATGTAGGTGTGAGTGTTGAGTGTCTGGTGTCAAGTGTCGAGCGAAATTACAGTGTCGAGTGTCGAGCGAAATTATAGAATCGACCCAACTCGCGTGCACCCTTCTTGAAAGTTCTGGATTTTTATAAAAACTGTATTGCCTGTAGACTTATTTTTAGAAATTATATTGAAAGGTTTATAAACGTGATATGTTAGACCTTGGATGGGTCTTCCTGTATACGGATCCATGGGGAACATGAATGTAAACGTGATGTATTGGACTTTGGATGAGCCTTCTTGTATACGGATCCAAGGGGAGCACGAATGTAAACGTGATGTGTTGGACCTTGGATGGGCCGTCTTGGATACGGATCTAATGGGAACACGAATATAAACGTGATGTGTTGGACCTTGGATGGGTCGTCTTGTATACGGATCCAAGGGGAATACAATATAAACTTGATGTGTGAATGAGAATAAATACTTGACTTATTATAATTGGTGTATAACTATGTAATTGAGTAACTGTTTGAAAGCTTGTGATTCAGTATAAAATTAGAATCTTTCCTATTGGGCTATATGCTCACCCCCCTCCCTCCACAGGTACATAAAAAGATATTCGTACTAGTGGTGTTCCAGAGCCTTCCTAGGGAGTCTGGGCATTTACATGCATGCGATGATTTTGGAAAATGTTTTGATTAGCCTAAATCGTGATAGAAAATTTTATTATGTGATTATCAACCTATGTACTAAGTTTGGTCATCAGTGTATGTAAAGTTTATCTTGAATAAGTAGCCAGATGTGGTAATAGATTCATGTGATATGTATAAATATATGTGTGAGTTAGACAATGATCTTGGAAAAAAAAAGAGGAGATATTAATTATTTTTTTGTTATTTTTCTAAATTAATCACCCTTAAAGTCTCTAAATAAGAGATTTTAGGTTGTGACAAAGCCCCACACAAGTAGTACCTAAGAAATATGGTATTACAGTAGTCAAAAATGAAAAGGGTGAATCATTACCAACTCGAGTCTCATCTAGTTGAAGGATGTGCATTGATTATAGAAAATTAAATGTCGTTACCAGAAAAGACCATTTTCCCTTATTATTCCTTGACCAAATTTTAGAAAGAGTAGCAGGACACTCCTACTACTGCTTTCTTGATGGACACACGGGATATTATCAAATTTTCATTGCACTTAAAGACCAATAAAAGACCACATTCACGTGCCCCTTCGGTACTTTTGCATTTAGAAGGATGCCTTTTGGACTTTGTAATGCTCTAACTACTTTTCAAAAATGCATGTTAAGCATTTTTAGTGACATGGTTGAGCATTATTTAGAAGTTTTCATGGATGATTTAACTGTCATTGAAAATTCTTTTTATAATTATCTTGAAAACTTAGAAAAAGTCCTAAAAAAGTGTGAAGAAAAAGGTTTTATTTTGAATTGAGAAAAATGTCATTATATGGTTACTTCGGGAATTGTCGTAGGTCATGTGGTGTCTTCCAAGGGAATTGAAGTGGACAAAGCAAAAGTGGAATTAGTTTTCCATTTGCCTCTATAAAAAATAGTCAACGAGGTCCGTTCATTCTTAGGGCATGCCAGATTTTATAGGAGGTTCATGAGAAATTTTAGTGCTATATTTAAACCTCTTTGTAACCTCTTAATAAAAGATACTTTTTTTGAATGGACTCAAGAATGTCAAAATGCCTTTGATAAGTTAATTGGACTTTTAACAACTGCTCCAATTATGTAATCTCCTGATTAGTCTTTGCCTTTTGAATTGATGTGTGATGCAAGTGACTATGCTATTGGTGCTGTCTTAGGACAAAGAAGAGAGGGTAAGCCTTATGTAATATACCATGCAAGTAGAACTTTAAATGATACACAAATGAATTACACAACAATTGAAAAAGAACTACTTGCAGTAGTATTTGCATTGGATAAATTTTGATCTTATTTAATAGGTTTTCTAACGATTGTTTACACTAACCATGCAGCTGTGAGATATTTAATGTCTAAACAAGATGCAAAACTTAGATTGATACGATGGATCTTATTGCTCCAAGAATTCAACGTTACATTGAAGGATAAGAAAAGTCGTAATATCGTTGCAGACCATCTGTGAAGATTAATGACAGAGACATTAATTGAAACTTTACCTATCAATGACTATTTTCTTGATGAATTTTTATTCTCCGTTACCGTAGTACCTTGGTTTGCTAACAATGTAAATTTTCTTACAACAGGAGAAATGAGGCCTCATTGGAATGCTTAAGATAAAAGGGAGTTTTTGATTGAGGTGAAAAATTTTTATTGGAATGACCCATATCTATTCAAATATTGTCCGACTAAATAATTAGTAGATGCATACCCGACAATGAGGTAAGTAGTGTCATTAATTTTTGTCATTCCGATGCATGTGAAAGACACTTTTTGTCTAAAAAAAAGCTGCTAAAATCTTGCAATGTGAATTTTTTTTGCCCACTTTATTTTAAGATGCACATGCATTTTGCAAAACTTGTGAGCATTGTCAAAAATTGGGATCCATTTCAAAACAAAATATGATGCCTTTGAATCCCATTCTTGTTGTTAAAATCTTTGACTGTTGGGGTATTGATTTTATGGGACCTTTTCCAGCATCATTTGGTTTTATGTACATTCTTGTTGCAGTAGACTATGTTTCAAAATGGATCAAGGCAATTCCATGTCGAAACAATGATCACAAAACAGTTATCAGATTCTTAAAAGAGAATATCTTGTGTAGATTTAGAATTCTTCGAGCTATTATTAGTGATGGGGGTGCACATTTTTGTAACAAACCTTTTGGAACTCTAATGAAGAAATATGGAATAACTCATAAAGTATCTACACCTTATTATCCGCAAACAAGTGGACAAGTTGAATTAGTTAATGGGAAAATAAAACAGATCTTAGAAAAAACGGTTAACCTACATCGTAAAGATTGGTCTTTAAGACTTAATGATGCACTTTGGGCTTACCGAACTGCTTTTAAAACATCATTGGGAATGTCTCCTTATAGATTAATTTATGGAAAACCTTGTCACTTGCCTGTGAAAATTGAGCATAAAGCTTATTGGACCATTAAAACATTTAACATAAATTTGGATGATGCTTGCAAGTTATGTAAGCTCCAACTGAGTGAACTTGAAGAAATCATAAATGAGGCTTATGAAAATTCTAAAATCTTCAAAGAAAAAATGAAGGTTTTTCATGACAAATCCATTGTTAGAAAATCTTTTGAACCTTCACAAAAAGTTATTTTGTATGATTCAAGATTGCATTTGTTTCCTGGTAAACTTTGGTCTTGTTGGATTGGACCTTTCTCTCATAGAACTGTTGAAATTGAGAACCCAAAGAATGGTAATGTTTTTAAAGTTAATGGACAACGGTTAAAACCATTATTTGAAAATTTTGATCAAAATGAAGAGTCCATTGCTTTAATCAATCCTTTTTAAGGATTATTTTTCCCTGGTCAAGTGACGGATACGGTACTCTATGACTTTTAAAGTCGGTTTTTCAGTTCCTTAAAACTGTTGCTCACCTTGCATTCATTTTCTTTTTTTCTCTTTCATTTTTTTAACATGGATACCATTCTCTCGAAGTTGCACAGACGTTTTCCCCCTCTTCCTCAAAATGATTTGTTTAAAATTTACAAAGCTCGCGTAGAAAGACTAATGATGTTGATGTACAAGGGTATTCCTACTGATTTAAGATGGTTAATTGAAGCCAATGTTCAATTTTCCTGTGAATTTTTAGATGATCTTGTTTCTCACATGCCAAGTTTGGGAAAAAACTCTTGCGCCAAAAAGCGAAGAACGAAAAGGTTACAAATTTGTCACAAATGTGTAAGATGAACTTGTAACCAGCGTTGCCACTTCTTGGTATATTTGTCTAGCAATCGAGAGGATAAGCTATAATTTATCAAGAATGGACTGAGTAGGGAGTCTTTGGATAATATCTAATTGACTCTTGAGACGCATTCTTGTGGAATTGTGCAACGTGAAATTTTGAAACTACAGACACAATTTCGAGAAGAGCAGGCACGTTACAGTCTTGGGAATATGACTCAAAATGATCCTGTTTGCCAGTTTATAAGAAAACTGGGTGGGAAGCATATCCCCAACTCATAGAAGGTGTTTAAGCTGTTTTTGGATGTAAAACTAGAGGAAGATATGAGCCACAGTCACAACTACCTGTACATATGCATGTGTCCTATCATTTTTGAATTTTAATGACTTATGGCTATCATTTTGAATTTATATCTTTCGATTGACTCATGCATTTATTGTGTCTTATTTCTGTCATTTTTTTGAATTTCTATGCTTTATTGTCAAACTTTTTCAATTAACAACCGAACTACCTACATAGATGTCATCATTGGAATACCTTTTTACACTCCATAAATATGACATCTCTTGTTCTTCACTTCACACATTTAGTTAGAGAGTTGCATAGACATGGAGGGAACCTCAAAACGTTAAAACCAAAAGATGTATGTGTTCTGTGGATCTCGACCTGGACAAAGTGAAGAGTTTGTAGTAGTAGCAAATTATCTTGGTAAGCTATTAGCTGAAAGAAAGATTCATGTGGTTTATGGGGGAGGTAGTCTCGAGTTAATGGGTTGTGTGTCAACAACTGCACTTTTAGAAGGCAGTCAAGTTTTAGGTCTTATTCCTAAAGCTTTGGCTGTAGAAAACATCATTGGAAAAATAGTTGAGCAGGAGTTACAGGTCTCCTCTATGCATGAACGCATGGCATATATGCTTATCAATTCGGATGCCTTTATTGCTTTATCAGATGGCTTTGATACTCTCGAAGGAATTATTCAAATTGCCTCTTGGGCCAAATTGAATCTCCATAAAAAAACCCATAGGTTTGTTGAATGTTAAAAATTTCTTTGATCCTTTGATACGTTTTGTTGATGCAGCTGTAGAACAGAGTTTTATCCCTCATTCGGTGCGACAGATCCTTATTTCTACCACTATTACTAGTGAATTACTTGACAAATTACAAGCAGTCAAGTATGAACCTGACCCAGCTATAACTAAAATTAATTGGTCAAGGGGACAAAACAAAAAGTGCAAATTGGATCTGAATCTCTGTTTGTAATTTTTCTTGTCTTTTATTTTATTTGTAGTATTTTATTTTACGTGTTTTTCAGGTCGTCTATTTTGAATAACTGAAGCTTTGGGTAATTTCTCATATACTTTATCGTTCTACATTTAAACATTGAAGACAATGTTTCATTTGGTTGAGGGGGAATGATAGTAGACATAAGTGTGTCTTAAATTTTCTTCTTGCAAAAAAAAAAAAGCGAGTTAGTAATTAGATTCAAAGTATGGTGTAAAGAGTTGAAATCCTCCTTAGATGCATTCTGAGTCATGAATGGCAGAGTGAAGATGACCATTTTGAACTCTTAAAGCTCATTCTAACTAATTTGTCATTTGTTTTGATTTTGTACTTTTGAATACTCAATTTAGCTAACTTGATATTATTTAGTTTTGATTTTTGAATTTTATAACGAGGTTGTCTTATTCACTTCACTTTGAATTATTCAAATCTATGAACTCTCATAACCTTATCATTTAATAAATTGTTTGCTTATGTACTCATTAAGTAAGTATTCATGAATCTTTCTTCATATACATACATACCTTGATGCATGATTGTGGGCTGCAAAATGAAATGTTGTAATATTTAAGTTCTTTTGTTTTGTTTAAGATAACAACAAAAGGAAGGGTAAAGTAAAAAAAAAAGAGAAAAAAGTAAAAGAAAAAAAAACAATTGTGGATAAGTTTGGTCATGTAGCCTCTCTAATTCGAGTAATTAAGCCCGAGGGGTGCCTCAACACCTAATACTTTAAGACCAACTAGTTTGGAAGCTATTGGCCCAAAGCCCGTTACATGGATTAAGGAGAAAGCTTAAAGGGATTGAACATTACATAATCTACAAGTTCCTAAAAAAAATAAAGCATCGGCAACCCAAGTTGTTAAGCTCGTAGGGATGTCTTAACACCTAATGCCCTAAGGTCAACTGGTTTGGGAGTCATTAGCCTAAGGCTTGCTACATGGGTTAAAGCTGCATTGTTTCAAATATATATATATATATATATATATATATATATATATAATGATGAATGAATGCATCCTACCTAAGGATGTTAGTCTTAACAAATATTAGAACCGATATAGCTTCTTTCTAATAAGCCCCATAATCATATGTCGACTGAGCACAAAAAGAAGGTTTGTCAATATCTTAACTGAAGGGCATATGAGTCTTTAAAAAAAAGAAAAAGAATCGGTTGAGAGTTTATTTATTTGGATAGAATCAATGAGAGTGCAATAATGACCATCTTGGATGTAAATTTCTATAAATCACTATTAAATAATAACGCTTTAATTGCTAAGGACTAGCAATAAGTTGGTTGTGGGTTGTGATGAATACTCAAATATGTATGTTTAATAAGAGCTTAATTCATCATATTGTATTAATAGTGTCATTAAATCCCTCAACTTAAACATATTTGTAGTCTTTGTATCTTTTAAATTAACTTCATCTTAATTTTGGTTTTTGTCACATGTTTGAAAAAATAAGCATAACTTTCTATTTATATATCAGAATGGTACAAATCTTGATTTGTTGGAAAGCTGATTAAATTATCTACAAGATCATATTTCACAAGCATCATGAAATTTCGGCTCTTAGTGGACTAAAAATGGGCTTGAAGTAAACCTATCTGCAGTTTTAGCCTAGCTTGACCATGCCCTCGTATTTTGACCATATCTCTTGATATACGTATCCCAATTGTATGAATCAAGATGTTATAGAAAGCTGAGAGAAATATCTATAACTTTCATGTAGACATGTCATCAAAATTCTAAATTATTCGATGCCGAAATCGATGGTCAAATTCGGTGCACATGATGATCCAAATCGTTAACAAGATATTTTACAATTGTCTCTTTGTAATTTGACAAGTTTGCCCCATTGTGACCCATTAGGGCATCTTAGCTCTGACTGGGATCTCTTATTATTGTGTTTTCTCTCTTGTGTTTTGTTCTCTTAATGTTATTAATAAATCATTTTCTTTTTGCAATTTATTTTCCTTCTTGCATAATGTCTTGCTAAATTCTCTTTTGCTAAGGTGAAATGGTGAAACTTTTGATATGAGAATAAGGATTTTCTAACCCTTTGATATGTGCTTAATAATTATAATCTTTTGTTATTTATTTTATATGATTTATATTTATTTCCCTAATCAATCTTGACACCACTCGTAAAGTGAAGGTCTTGATCCATTATAGATAATCCTTGGTACATTAAATGCTTGAATCCTTTCTAGATGTCGTATGGTTCTTCCTTACCGACAAAAGTCTATTTAGGAACCTTGATTTATTGTAGACACATAGTGATTGACACATTGGATGCTTGAACCCATTTACAACAAGTGGTATAGATATTGGCAATGAAACAAATATAATTTATATAACTAAAATGGGCATAAATGACAAACCTTCCAATTAAAGCCTCCTTAATTTGTGGATTCCAATTGAGTTATAATTGAGTTATTTATCGTTATTTAATATATTAAGAGCGGATTCCATAACCTTAGCTTTCATCATTATTGTGCTAATTCCTTTTACTTGTGTATTTTAAGTATTTTTGTTTATTGCTTATGAACTTTTTCTTTCATTTGCTATAGTAGGTTTTACCTCCTATTTTTGTGGATGGTTTTACCACATTTTGTTTTTATTTTACATTTGAATGGTCAGTAGTACCGCTTGCCATCTTTAATTATATTTGTTAATATTATCTTGTTATTTATTTAAATCATTTATATTATAATTGCTCATCTTTTAGTTTGTATCGCTAAATCTCCTTCCTCGTGAATTGACCTCGATCTTATCGGATTTATTACTTCGACACTCCTATACTTGGGAGATAATCTTATTTTTGGATGTGTCAGCTATCACTTCCTGAATATAACTATGGAGGGATGCTATGAGGAGAGATTTGGAGATTGAGAAAGAGAAATATGATTTTGCTAAAATATTTGAAAATCATTAGTCAGAAGCACCAACCTAGTAAATAATTTTGGTGAAATTCTTAAAAATCCCAAGACCAAAGACACCAACCCAGCAACAATTTTGATAAATCGAATCAAAATTTTAATTAATTTTGACAACCAAATGAAAAACTTAAAGAAACCCAGCACCCACCATCAAACTAGTCACCACTCAACACTTATTAGCCCACCAACACCAAACCACGACAACGACCAACAAGCCAAATCCTGACCACCAGCCACACGACGCATAACTGACCAACCCATCAGACTAAAAAATCAGGGTCTTCTCAAGTGATGTCTACAGAAACGTAATAAATCAAGGTATTTTATTGTTTCTAGAATTCACAAAATAATTTAATAATAAATTTTGGTAAAAGTAAAAGAAAAACCCTCCAACTGAGGCAATCGAGTTCATAAAACCTTCTGGACACCAAAAAAAGATCAAGGACTCAACCGTCTCTTCTGCTATAGCCATAGTTAAAGAGAAAGGATTGCAAAATAGGGCAAGAGGAGGCAAACTCCGCAACAGATGCCTCATCATTGGAGGAGGGAGGTGGATGTAGTGAAGGTAGTGGAAATGGTGGCGGAGGAGGTCGCAATGACGGTTGTGGTAGAGGAGAGGAAGGGGGTGGTAGGATCGAGTAGATGGAGATGATGAGAGGTGAGAGATGAGATGAAGAGAAAAGAGATAAGGTGAGAGATTTTTATTTTAAAATTATATTTTTATACTATTATTAAAAATGCAATAAAATGACCATTATAACCTTTAAATTTTAACTTATTTACGATTATTTAACGGTCATACTAACGGAAAGATGGTCCATGATTATTTTTGAAAAGGTAAGGTAGGTAATGATAAAATTTGCAAACGATAACTTTGTGTGTAATTTCGTGAAACCTTAGCGGTGGTTTGTGTCATTATCCTATTTTAAAATGGGTTTATATCACTAATACCCTCAAGATTTGTTTAAATTTCACCCAAAAACCAACTATCAATTACAACTGCGTACCTCTATGATGATTTAGAAAGTCATGAAGTTGACCCTTATTGATGGATTCTGTCACTATCCCAACTATCAAACAAGGGTGAAAAAGGGAATTTAATACAATTATTGCTATTGAAATTAAAATTCATCTCAAATCAAACCTTAAAATAATTTCCAATCAAAGATTAGACAATCACAAATCAATTGCTATTATTACTTAAAATTTTTCATTAAAAATTAAAATCACAAGTCAAAATTCCAATTAAAATTTTCTATTGTGATCTTAAAATATTATTTGAACCAACCAAAAGCATGAACAAGAAAATAAAAAAAAAATAATTGCAAGTAGTGGCCACTTGCTAACAAGTCACACTAGTCAATGCTCACAACCATGGTTGTGACTTGCTCTTGCAAAGCCAGATTGTGGCTAGTTATTACAAGGGTAAAACTTGCATAGGCATAGCTTGTCTTGTGTTAT
Organism: Boswellia sacra; assembly: GCA_013180625.2. NCBI lineage: Eukaryota > Viridiplantae > Streptophyta > Magnoliopsida > Sapindales > Burseraceae > Boswellia > Boswellia sacra. The sequence goes on along the minus strand of SNVD02013954.1, from coordinate 37,466 downwards.
GTTGAGGCTAGGATGGAACAACGAGTAGGCATGCCCAAAAAAAAGTGCAAAAGTGAGCACTTGGCGATGTTAGTAGTGTGAGAGAGGCACATGTGCATATAGTTGAGCATAACAGAGTGTGAACACTGACACGTCGCATAAGTTGGGTAGGGTATGCAGCTAATGCGCAACAGGTGTGGTGTGACACGTACACATGAGTTGGCGGGGACAACACATGTGGCGGGACAACATAGCAAGCAATATTAGCTTAAACAGGCATGTGGGTTAGAACATATACAGAGATTGGCCTAACGGCATGATCATGCACATGAGTTACATGCAGTGATAGTGGCATGTAGTGTAGTAGCACACGCAAATGGGCAGCAATTAGCATACAGCAAGCAGCGCATGGTGTAATAAGGTGGCACTAATGGTCAAGGTTTGGTTCCTACAATTTAGGCCCTAGTGGTATGAATTAAGGGCATGATCTCATACAAAGGAGGAGTAGGACTAGGTCTTAAAGATAGGGTTGACCTAGTAAAAGGCTATGATCCTTACATATAAGGTTTAGAGGCAACATAAAAGGGCACCACATCATCCTAGGAAATGGGAATATCATTTGCATGCGCCAAGTGGCGTAATCATATTAACTTGAGGGATTTGGGGTAATCCTACATTGCCAATGTTGTTAGCTATACCCTTGTATTAATAGTTATGAAAGGGTAGGCTAGAGGCATTCAATCCATTCAGATTGTCAGGCACTCATTACATACATAATAGAGAAACACACATCAACAGTAGTGATGGCAATTTTCCTCGGCCCTATTGGGTATTCGCATTTTACCTGCATAATCCGATTGAGGAAAAACATGGAATTACGGTGATTGGGCTAGGAGGCAGGGATTGCACCATAGTTTAAGCCCATATTTTTGTTTTGAAAAATTATTGTGCTTACGTAAGGTGCTTGAGAAGATTTGAACCTAAGCAATTCACGTATAAGCTTGCACTCCAAACCACTCAAGCCAGACATGTCTTTTGTTGAATAAGCACAAATAATATTATATAACCATATATTACATATTATTTAAGAAAATTGAAAAACATTTTGCAAACCACCATTACAAGTCGAACTTAGGTCACAAAAAACAAAGTAAGCATAGCTTTCTGCTACTACCAGCCATACCCTTGCAACATTTTAAGCAAATCATTTATTTTAAATCAATTAAAAAAGTTGAAATTAAAAAAAAGTGGAGACAACTCGAGGAAAATATGAGTTTTTTTGGGTACGGTGCAGGTGCGGGTATAGTATGTACCATCCCAAAACCTGCAAATACCCATATCAGAAAAATCCTTGGATTTTGCAGGGTATAAGAAGAAATTTTTTATCTAGTGCGGGTGCCAAAACGTCAAACCCTTACTCGTACCCAGATTTTGCCATCCTTAATCAACAAGGGTTGGGTGAATACACTTACGAAAGGGTTCACTAGTGTATGAATGTATTGCAAGTTGTTTGAGCTCACGTCCCTTTAGGCGACATTGTATACTTTTCTTTGAGAGTGATAAAGGAAAGTTGGGAGTTAGTGCTTTCGTAAAATTGTTTGTGCCTTGTGTTGAAAATTGTTTGTGGGTATGTAGCGTGTAGATTTGTTAGCCTGGGGTGCGACTTATTGAGTAACTGACTAAAAAGGACTTAGCACTATCGTAAGATAATTTGCTTATCAACAAAAAGCTTTGTGACACTAGCCATGGCATTAATCTACATATACTACACCAATATACCCCTTCAGTGCCCAACCAATAAACCGCAAGATCATCGCCACACTAACACACTTGATAACCACCAACGCCACCACTAGTAACCATTAAAGCAACACCGTAATGGTTTGCAAATGAGGAATTTGAGTGTATAATGGTTTGAGAATTAGGGTTCTTATTAATTGAGAGTTAGGTTAAATTTTATTTTGTAATAGGTTTATTTTTTTTTTGTTAGTATATTTTAATTATATAATATAAACATGATTTTTTGGGCCCTTTATAAAAGGACTAAAATATCCTCTAAATGAAACTTAATTCCTTTCAAACACCAAGTGATATTCGGCCAAGACCTTCAAAACTAATTGCATAAAGATGTAAAGAAGCTGACTGATTGAATTTTTCTGACTGAGCTAAGCTCCGAGTTAGTCACAACCTGACTATTAGATCAGTAGTCATATGACTAACGACATTCAATCACCCTTGTATTACAACCTAAGAAAATAGGCTGAGTTAACTCATCATATGTCAACCTTTCCTTACCTGAAATTAGGGTTTGTAATCATTTGGAAGCCTACACGGGCCCTTGAGATTGCAATACATTACACAAATGAATGACCAAGATCCATGATTCATCACATGTGCATATATAAGCTTATTTACGCCTCCAAGAAGGGTGATTCCATTCTTTCTCTTTTCCATGAAGATTCCTCTCTAATCCCAAGAAAGGATATTCCAAGGACTTTGTGCCCTCTTCCTCCTCTCCACTTGTGAATATCTTTAAACCACCATGTTAGCCACTATTCATCCCTCTCTGTCTCTAAATACATATATTTTATGTACATTATTATGTATTTTTCACCACAAAGTTAACCCCGAAACTGACTTGGGTGTCAAAGGGTTAACGTCAGTGAAACCGACATGTTTTAACTACTATTATTGTATTGCAGCTCCTAAGGGAAAGACTTATGGCTACTGGAGCCTAAAACCTCCATGGAAGCTTGCAGGAGTTGTTGCTATGAAGATTAACGAACGTGTTAGAGAAGAACATTTATTCCTTTACCTCAAATTAAAGATGGAGACTAATTTCTCACTTTCCAATCATTGGAAAAGGAGTTTATCAATCACAAGTTTTATGGGTTTGGAACTAGCCACCATTGCTACACCTGGAAGCTATGGAGGCCAATTGAATTGAATAAGAAAGGGGGATCGTTATCAACAATCACTTTCAATCATCGTAATCTTGTCCCCTTTGTACCTAAAGTCACTAGAACCTAATCTATTGGTCCCTACACGTCGACCTCACGACATCGGTCTGATGGCTATCACTTCAATTGGTATCTTTCAGTCTATAGCCTAACCATCTCTTTATCCTTAATTTGAAGTCCACCATTCAGTCATGGATTCAATCTTATCCAGTCATGGGTTCAATTCCATTTAGTCATCCAATATCAGTTATTTTTCATTCATTTGTCTCCAATTTATATTTCATTACTAGAAAAGCTATCTTATTGTGTTCTTTGCTACTAGAATAGAGGGTATTTTTATCTTTTTGTTTCTATTTCATGACACGTGTGCAACTTAATGTTGATCCATTTTTTTTGGCAACAACATCTAATAATAGGGGTAAAAAGTTCTTATTAAATTTTTGTTAACTGGGCATTAACATAATCTGTTAACAATGGTTAAATCAATGACTTTCTAAAATGTTGGGGGTAGTTAGTGATTATTTTTGATAGTTTATTTCTAAGTGAAATCTAAGCAAACCTTAGGTACAGTTAGTGATATTAAACAATTTCTAAATATATATTATGGTATAACTTAAAAGTATTTTTGTTGGGTTTATCAAAGTATACAAATAAATTATTAAATGGGCAATTTATGATAATTTTTTTTAATATAAGGTTATAATGACTTCTTTTTTTTTTTTTTTACTTAAATTTAAACACTCCACGATAATCTTTGATTTGTTACAATCCATGTGTGATGGGAAGGAAATAAAAGTTAAAAAGGTAGTTATCTTTAATACCAACTCAGCAGTTTTTTAATGATTGGATTTTAGTAGATCAACTATTATCAAGAAGTGTGTAAATTTAATAAAAATATTTAAATTACAATAGCTTGAACATATATATGTGTGTGTTTTTGATTTAAAAATAAAAGGTCAATTATGTAAGTTGGATTAACTGGTAAAATTATTTGAAGTATTTGAAAAGTATTTTGATTATTGATATTAAAGTTTGATATTAAAGTTGGATTAACGGGTAAAATTACTCTATTGATTGAATAACGCTACTCATACAAACTATTTATACAAACTCACACATACAAACTGATGTGGCATCCCTATATGATCACCACATCACCCACATTAATTAATATCATTTATTATTAATATATATTTATCAAATCACTGCATTTATTTATCAAATCACATTCTGCCACGTCAGTTTGTATGTGTGAGTTTGTATAAATAGTTTGTAAGAGTAGCATTACTCTTATTAATTAGAAGAATTTTTAGATACTTTTCTAAAGAGCGACACTATTGGAAATTGCTATAAAGATTAGTCTAAAGTCTACACGCTACAATAAACAAGTAGCCGACTGCAATTCCAATTCATGCAGGACTTGGGAACATTCTCTGCTACTAATCATTCTTAATTTCCCAATTGAACAAGATTAAAAATATACTAAAAGTCTTCCCTTCCACTAGTGAAATTTTATATTAATTGAATATGAAAACATTCAAGAAAGACTACTAATCATCATATAATCATAACTGGCACCAAGCTCATGCATGCACTAAGACTTGCAATAAGCTATTTTTAATTTAATAAAGTTGACCTCAAATGATAGCCACGTCTCACTGTCTCTCTACCCATCATGCAAAAAATTGATTTTCCACGTTAGTCACAAATTAAGAAATTGATCACCAATACAATGCTATATAAAAATATTGCCAAAAGTAAAAATTTTGAGTTCCAGATAGTCGTTGCAGGGTGGGAAGAAGGAGTTGGGACTATTTTCGACTTTGTTTTGGGCTTTGGTTTGGTGTAGGTTTCCTATTCTTTATTGGGTTTTAATAATTAAGAATCATAGGGCTTCAAGAGCAATTGTTGGGCCTGATAAGTCTACCATTTTTTCTGAATTGGTAAAATATTAACTAACAATCTAACATAATCATAGCATTCATGAAATAAAAAAGAGAATTATTATTATTGTTTTTTTATAAAAAGAATATATTCTTTAAAATTTGTTGATTTCAGCTATGAAATGACTAATCAGGTGACCTACAAAGCGAGTCTTCCAGTGAAGAACGTGTGTCTTGAAGCCTCAACAAGTAGAGGGCCGTAAGCAGCCTTACAATTAAAGGTTTAAGGGATGTTTCCCTTTCCCCGAACCAGAATGGTTTGGTTGAAAAATGAGCTAGAATAGAATGGCTCAGAGGGGTCAGACCAGACCAGACCAGACCAGACCCACTCAGGACTCTGGTTCAACACGGCCAGAGAAAGAGATTGATTTTTTTAAGCCATCCCCTCCCCCCTCCTTCACCGATCCCTATACAATCTGCAGGCTTTTTTGCACTGTTTAATTATTTATTATACCTTTTCAATTTGGCTCTGGTTAATTGAACAGCTGAAACGTTGTCCTTCTAATGGGTTTAGGCCAGTGTAGAGTAGATCTATAGACAATAGGTTTAGGCTTAGCTTAACTTATTGAATTGAATTCTCCCATGCTCTTACCATAAAAAGGCTTGTCTTTTTCAGAAGTGGACTCAGACTGGAGATTAGGGAGGATCTCCCTCAATTTTACAATAGGTTCGACATGTCAAATCACATCCATTATACCAAAATACCCTTCTGTCATTCTTTCCACATTTATCCCAGCAACCCTTTCTTTGCTTTTTCCTTTTTCTCGTTACAAAATTCCAAACTCACTAGTTAAAAAAATTCAAAGCAGAATTTGCATCAACTGTGCCTCACTATTCACTCACTGTGCCTCATTTCGATTTTCTAGATGCAATGAGTAGATGTGAGGGATGATGGTAAGTGTAAGACTGGAACCCTCTGATTGAAGCGAGCGAGGAAGGGCAAAATGGTGAGGGTTGGGAATTGAGGGGGGAGTGAAGTGAATCAGTCGTTTTTTCTTTTTTTTTGGTACAAACTTAAGAATTAAAAGGAAGGTAACGAGGAAAGGACCCACCATGTAAAAAAAGAGAAAAGAGGGAGAAAACCGACGTAACGTATCACTGACAAATCTGCAAGGGCCTTCTGAGCGTCACCAGAACGTCGTGTCTCCATCAGACTCGTCTCCTTGTGCCGTGAAACGCGGACTACAGTCCCCCCACCATGTCAGTTATCTGCCGCCCGTACGACCCCTTCCTTCCTTCCTCTTTCCTTCATTGTTCAACAATATTATATCAATTTTTTACTGTACATATCATTATTAAATTACAATATTTATTTATTATAATTTTACAAAGATATATGAGTTAGAGAGTAAATGAAAAGATATTTCAAAATTATTGCCAAAATTTATCATAACCGTGAATGTCCTGTATAATCAACTTCAAAAATTATATGCAAAATATTTTTACATTATTTAAAACTAAAATTATTGAATAAAAGCCAAGTCTTGCCTCGCCTTGTGCAACTCCAATTAGCCTTGAAAGAGTCGTCTCTTCTCTGATTATGACGTAATCGAATCAGAATTTCTTGGACGCATCAAGATGTTTCATGCGTTTCCATTTCTATGATCAGAATGTCAAATTTATTTTTCTACTTTCGAACGAACGGATAGTTGCTACCACAAGTATAATTGTTGTTCATCTCTAGTCACGTCCACACTGGAATTTTTACTGTCAACAACACTTTCCATGTTGCCATTGCTAATGTGCGCCGTTAATTTTCCTCCTCTACTTTTAACTATTCACCACTGTCTTTGACAAATCATTACTCTTTTAATCACCGGTTAAATGTATTGCGATGTGGTTAAATAAATGGTCTGAGGAGTAAAAGGGCGAGGGTTTTGCTAGGGGGACCACGAGTGTATATAGTTACTGTGGGTCAGGGAAATAATACCAAACCCACTAAATGACACGTGCAAGATGTGTCCCGCATCCCAATAATATAATTCGCTGTAGAGCGTAGGGTACTATCCAATCCAATCCCCTGTCTCAGGTTTGTAGTCAAGTAATGTTTAGTTACCCGATCAAAAAAACATTGACCATCCGAGTGAATTTATGGCCTTGATTTGGCTGTTCTCTTCTAAAAATAAGCATCCGTCAGTGCATAACAGAATGTAATAGAAACGGTGAAGATGGAGTGCATGAGCCTGTAAAGTATTAACTATTGTTGTTCGTTAGCATTTACTCTGTAGAAGAAGAAAATTAGAAAAACAAACGAGAGCGGCGAAAATATTAGGGGAGGCGGCGCATTTTAAGCGCTGAAATCGAGCGTACGCCACTCTTTCATTAATGGTAAGTACAATGTTTATTGTTATTTATTTATTTATTTTTATTTTTGTTTTCTCTCTCTAGCTTAGCTTTTTCTCTGCTTGTATTGTATATATTAAAGTGTAGTAGTAGGAGTAGGAGTAGAGTCGGTGTTGGTGGTGACCGGTTCTGGGTGAAGGATAGCCAGGGAGCAGCGCAGCACCGGCAGCGGAGCCCGAGCTGACGATGTAACATTCTCTAACGACGTCATCGTTTTGCTTTCTTTCCCTTCCTATTCGCGTGCCCTCCTTTTCCGCTCCATTTGTCAGATTTTTCTATATAAAAATTACTGTTGTCTGTTACGCTATTACCATTTCACTCTGCTTTGTTCTGCTCTCTTCTGTTCTAGTCTAGTCTAGTCTTTTCTTTCGTTTAAACGAAAAAGAGAAGAGAAGACTTTGATTTCTTAATGTATTTTAGTTGTTTTTCTGGTGCAGGCTCTAGTCTCTTCATTGTCTGTTTTCTCTCTGTAGTCTGGGATTTTTTTCCTACTCTCTCTCTAGGGTTAATTACTTAATTAGAGTCTTTTCCCGTTTCTTCCTTTGTTTGTTTGTTTTCTCTGTTTCATTGAAGAATTTAGCTGGAGATGCGAAGAAGACCAAGTTGGACTCTTATTAATTGAAGTAAAGAAATGTAAGCCTTGGCTTTTTTCTTGGTCTCTGTTTTGTAGAAGTAAATAATTTTGATTCTTTTGATATTTTGAGCTGCTTTTTTTCATGCTAACCAAGTTTGGTGCTTAAATATTTTTAGTTTTTTTTTCATACATTTATGAAGTCAGTTTCAGTTTGGTAGCTGAGAAAATTTGAGATTCTTATATATATGTATGTATGTATGTATTCTCGAATTTTACGCCGTTTTGGTGTTGTAATTGGGCCAGTAAGATTCCTGGGCTGGTATTATTCTCATTAAGAATTTCATCAAAGACATTATTTGGTGATAGTGGGTGCATCTACTCAACTGATGTCATGTCAAAATTCGTATCTTTTTACTATGTTAACGTCAAATGCACCCCATTCAAATTAATTTTTTGGGTTACTAAACCTGTAAATTTTGGTCTTGCTACCAGCATTGTGCTTGAGTAACAGCAGTTCCCATGAGAACAGTTATCTTGTTTCAGGATAACACTACGACCTGGCTCTTCCTGGCCTTACCACAACTTACCAGGCGAGCAGCAAGAGAGAGAATTTGCGTGTGTTTTTCTTTTTTTTAATAAATAAATAAATAATTATAAAAGGGTTTGTATGGGCCTTAGCGGAACCCTTCTTGTTTCGGTAGGGAATTGTCAATGCGGGTAATGACATTTTTCCCAGGTGCAGAATTAGTACTTCAATTTGTAGATTTAAAGTTCTTTGTGTAAAGCTAATCGCCAATAGAGCTGTGTTTTCTGATATACTAATCCTGAGAAACTTGTCCGTATTTGTCTGCTTGTTATTTAGTTTACAGTATTCATTGTATACTTGATGGTTTTTGATAACGAGGACCGACATTAACAGACATGTTTATTTAATACCAAACTGTGTTCACTGATTTTCTATTAATGTTGAACTATCAATGTTGTCAAATATTGGGTGGAAATCGAAGAAGCAGCACAGCTTCTTTTCAAGTAAAATATTTGAATATTTTTAACCTATAAAGCTTGGTGGATTGAAGTGCATATACACTTGCTTTTGATTTTTGGAATTTGAGTTAGCTGAAATTTTAAAAACTCTAATTGGCTGCATGTTGTCCTATTTGTTTTTAATTCCTAGATTGCAATATGAGAAAAAAGTTGTGTTTGTTGTTCATTATAGTCATCTGAAGGAAAGATAATTGGCATTGGAATATACTGATTCTACAATTATTTTCATTTCAAGGACAAGATGAAATCTCAGGGGATTCCTCTTGGTGAACTTGTTTTCATGTTTGTGGTAATATGACCAATAATAATGGTATCAGCTGTCTTTAGAAATTATATGACCGAGTTACCCAGGGAGCTAGCATTCCTTCCCTCAATTTTAGGTTTTGCGCCTTAGTTCATCTTCCTTTGTATTTGGGAGTCCCATGGGTGGAACAGATATAGTTTCTGGTTGTTCATTTGTTCTTTTAGCATTTCTCATTTATACTCTGAACCGTGTCCTGCTTTATCATCTCTGTTACTATGCAGGTTTAAATTTTCTGCAAGAGAAACTTCTCTCCTTTTTTCCCCCCTTTTTTCTGTTATCGATCATGGAATAATGGCTGACTTTCTGCGAGTAATATACTGACCCACTGACAATATTTCAGATACACTATGAAGAGTTTAACGCAGTGGGAAGCGATGTGTTCACCTGGAAATGAAGGACAGACAGCGTTGGAGAGCTGAAGAGGATGCTTTATTATGTGCATATGTGAAACAATATGGCCCAAGAGAGTGGGACCTTGTATCTCAGCGCATGAGCACAGCCCTTAATAGGGATGCAAAATCCTGCTTAGAAAGGTGGAAGAATTACCTCAAACCAGGAATCAAGAAGGGATTGCTTACTGAAGAAGAACAGCGTCTTGTTATTCATCTTCAAGCCAAACACGGTAACAGGTGGAAGAAAATTGCAGCTGAAGTCCCTGGCCGTACCGCTAAGAGGCTGGGCAAGTGGTGGGAAGTGTTTAAAGAGAAGCAGCAAAGGGAACAGAAGGAGAACACCGTAACAGTCAATCCAATTGAGGAGCGCAAGTACGACCAGATTTTAGAGACTTTTGCGGAGAAGCTCGTGAAAGAGAATATCTTTGTCATGGCTACTTCCAATGGAGGCTTTCTACACACTGATCCGCCTACCCCTCCAACATTGCTTCCTCCATGGCTTTCAAATTCCAATGGAGCCTCCACTATCAGGCCACCATCCCCATCTATAACCCTGAGCCTCTCCCCCTCGACAGTGGCAGCAACACCGCCAATACCATGGCTGCAGCCTGAGAGGGGGTCAGATAATGCCCCACTCTTTCTGGGAAATTTGCCACCTCATGGCTCAGTCCCTACTTGTGGGGAGAATCTGGTAATATCTGAGCTGGTGGATTGCTGCAGAGAGTTGGAAGAAGGGCATCGTTCTTGGACAGCACTTAAGAAGGAAGCAGCATGGAGATTGAGAAGGGTAGAGTTGCAGCTGGAATCAGAGAAGGCATGTCGGAGGAGGGAAAAAATGGAAGAGATTGAGGCTAAAGTAAAAGCTCTTCGAGAAGAGCAGAGAGCTACTTTGGATAGGATTGAAGCAGAATACAGAGAGCAAATAGCTGGACTGAGGAAGGACGCAGAAGCCAAAGAACAGAAATTGGCGGAGCAATGGGCTGCTAAGCACTTACGTCTTACTAAGTTTCTTGAGCAGATGGGATGCAGACCCAGGCATTCGGAGCCGAATGGTCGGTGAGGAAGATCTATTATACATAATCAGCAGTGTTTTATGGAGCCTGGCTTTTTAAATTTGAATTATGCGTGCCGTTAATTTTGTTTCATCAGGTGTCCATTCATGGTTGAAACCGTGCTATAGGCATCTATTTATAATTTACTGCAATGATGTTTTGCTAGTTGCTTGGACTGACTGGATGTAAGGTGGAATGAGCTGAACCTGCTCTTTCTTGCATTCAACTTTAAAACTATACAACTAGTGTTATGATTGTGTTCTAAACATATGCCTAATTATTATTATATCTAGTTTGTCTTTCAATTTCCCCTTTGCAAAAGAAAAAAGTTCATCTAGTTCATATGCTTTTGCGTGGCTTTGGTTGATTAGTAGTATTTTTCACTCTGTAATGGGTTCACATAGGATGTTGAAATGATTTGGTTAACGTGAAGGATGTGAACATATTTGTTACACATCCAGCTATTTGAGAAATGGATTTGTTCATTGGGCGCTATCGTATCAAAAAGTAGCTTAAAGGATATCTGAATATGCATCATCCAATTGTGGATTAGCGATTTGTTCATCTCTTTATGTTGAAGTTCAGAGGTGTAGGTTGATTTATTTGCATCAGGATTGTCAAGGCACGGGTCTGTAGTCGTGAACTTTGATGCAGAAGAGCCGAGACCAGATGAGAACTTGTTTGCTTTACTTATGATTGGGCTGCGACCACATGGTTTTGTTTTTTGGGCTTTTTAAAAGGTGTAGGACGAGGATCTATACCTGTCTAACAAGGTAAATATGGTTTTCAACTGAAATTTATCCTCGTTTCATTCTTCTTGACTACTCATACAGTGCTTTATAATTGGGTTTTGAGTGTTGCCCACATACACATAGAATTGCTGGTTCTCCTGGTTGTCTAATAGGCATAAGGAAATTGTCATTTGCAAACATTACTAAGTTGGTGCATTAAGGTGATGCACATAAAACAGAAGGGTCCACGTGGCTAAGTTGCCATGAAAAAAAGTGAAAGCCCCCAAGGTGGGGCATTCTTTGCATAGTATTAAAACATTAAATTATACTAATCAATAGAATACATATGTTTGGTTACAATTTTTTATAATATTAAAAATACAAAGTACAACTCTTAACACACATATGATAATAAATTATATATTGTTCATAAGTGATATTAAATTACATTGTATGTATAGTATTAATCAATCTTATAATTAATTTATGAATTATAATTAAAATTCTAAAATTATTCTCAATTAATAATATAATTTTAAAAATTGTTGTACAAATAATAATTTCATTGTATTATGATTTAATAATTTTTTTTTGAAGATATAAAACTTGCTAGAGAAGTCAAAGAATTATGGCCAGTGCCGGCAATATTCGTCAAAAAGATTCTGGTGACATATCTAACACCAAAATGATTAGAATAATCCGATTATTTCATGGTAACAATTTTTGGCAAAAAACCCATTGTTTAGTTGTAGCAATTGATAAAACTTTCGAACCATCGGAGTTTTTGCTGCTTTTAGCAGCCAAAATTGCATTTTCAGAGATAAAACCTGTGGCTTGATGTAGATCGATCTCCAAAGATTATTTTGGTGCCAGTGGTGTCTCAGACGTGCTAATAGTACATTGCCGATGATCGGCACTATTTTGGAGAATCTTCAACGATATAATAAAAAAATTAAGACTAATTTAATTTCATAAATAAAATTCAATATTTTCATTTTAAAAAATAAAGTTGAGTATTTGTATTATTTTACTTTAAATTAATGTAGTTAATACATTACATATGAGCAATAAATAAAATATAATTTTGTCAATGCTCGAAAATTAAAGCCCAAATGGGTCAATGACAAAAGGCCCAAAAAAAGCGCATACAACCTTTTTAGGCTTACATACAACAAGCCTGAAGGTTGAAGTCTAAATCTGAATTTGATATCTGATGCAAAGTCTATGGACTATAAAACTAAAAGGGCTTCATCATGTTAACTCTGACAACCCAAAACTAGCTAGTTTGCTATGTATATGGTATCTTGGAGCCTAAGCCCAAATACCATTAAATCTGAATCTAGAATCTGAATCTGATGCTGAACCTGATTCTTCAGGCCAAGTAGACCTAAACCACATATAAGGCTCTTGGATGGGCGATGGTTTGGTTGGCACAAATAAGAGAAGTGAAGCCCACTTTAGCCCAATTTATTGAATCCAGAGCCCACTTAGGGGGTATTTTGGTCATTAACAATTGATGCTAAATGAGGGCAAGCTTGATTAGATTAGGGTTTCCCTTCATGCATTATCCATATAATTGTCATTCATTATTTATATATATTTATCTTAGATAAATCACTCTAGCCTTTATCTCATGTGGTATCCCAATCATTAGATAAATAAGATACTATTATCTATTATCATTATCTTAGTCAAATTAATATTATCTTCAACATCCTTTCATCAACTATAAATAGGCATAGCCATTACATTCATCATCAAGTCATTCAAGCCATACATACAAAGCTTTAAAGTCAACTCAAGCACTATCGATCACGGACACAAAGCTTTAGGGTTTAGTTCAATAACAATTAAGTTCATTCCTTATTGCCCAAACACTACCCTAAACACGTCCACCACTCTCTAAGTTCCATACAAATTATCCATTCATACCATCATAGTACAAATTGTCATACGATCATTCCTTATGGGAAACCAAATCAAATAGGCAACCAAAATTGTTTTCGAGCATATGTATGCACTCAAAAAGGTGTATAGAATTGTTTCCTTGGGCATATGTGTACAATTGGGTCAAACACAGATAGAAGCATTCAGTTTTAGTCAAGTGTCACTTTCACCCAACCTAATCTAGAGTCATTCCTATACTAGCATACGCCACCTGTTAAAAGGATTTTATTTCAGACACTTGTATTATTATATAAAACACCATTCAAAGATCGTTCTTGCTTAGCGTCCAATCCTTATAGGATTGCAAATACACTTCCTAAGATCTCAAGGAAATCGATCCACTTAGAACCTAAGTCTCAACCCTACACACGTCATCACTCATGTCTCTTGTTTGCTCCTATCGCCAAGCATTCTTCTAGGATCCTCGAAATGTTTCCTCCTGACAAAGTTTCTCATCAAATATTTACAACATGACATTTCATGGTCAACCAACAACCTCTAGGTGATACGGAGTTAGTCCCCAAACTTAGGCAAAAAGTCTCTCCATAGCAAGTGAATTCAAGACATTTCCTCAGAGAGCATTTTTGTAATTTGCCCACTTCCTACTAAGGGCAAATCTGTTTTTTCATTTTGGTTGTAAAAGTGAGACTCAACAAATTTTTACGTAGCATTATGTTTTTTTTTATTAACTATACAAAGCAATATAATATAAGACAATACAATGTCATACTATATAGTGTAAATCACCAAACATACTTACCCAAGTTAGTGCACTAGGCTAACAAGGTGGTACACGAAAGTGATGCATTAAGGTAATGCACTAACATGGTGTATAATGCTCTCAGAAAAGAGCAAAATAAAAAGGTCCACATGGTCAAGCATCACGAGAGGGAGTAAAAGTCCATAAGATGGGCACTAGGCTCACAGTGTAGAATAGATTGACAAGGCAAGATATGGACTAACAAGGTGGTGCACTAAGATTTGGGAATCCTCAAGCCATCATTACAAACAATGCAAAGCAATTTGACAACCTTTGACTTAAGAGTTATGTTAAGAATTAGGCATAAAAATGTTGTCTCATCCCCTACGCATCCTCAAGCCAATGGTGAGGTAAAACGCATTTAATAAAATTATTAACTATTACTAAAAATATAAAGCTAGAAAAACTCAAGGGTAATTAGGCTGAGGAGCTAGCATATGTTTTATGAACTTAGAAAAACAAATAGCAAAGTTGTAATAGAGGAGATATTATTTTCCTTTGCATTTGGAATTGAAGCAGTAGTGCCACTTAAGGTTGGGATACGTTCTTATTAGACTCGAAATTTTCACCTGGGAGAGAATGAAGAGTAGTTAAGTCTTTATTTAGACTTAATTGACAAAACACACAAAGTGTTATAGCTTGTTAGTAAAAGGCAACAAGGTACTATAACCTTTATGATGTTTGTTTTTCAAATACTATCACACCTCAAATTCTATGTTATGGAGACCTTGAGTGTGATTAAATATTTAGAAAAATAGAGCAGTTTTTTTTTCCTTATAACATATCCAAAATTCTCTATCAACTGGTTTATTGTCTAGGATTGTGTTTCCAAAATATAGCCAAACATCTCACATATGTCCAATACAAAACAAGCAAACAAACATCCAACTCCTCTAGGAAAGCTCTGGGACATCCCTACCATGCTTGTTAACTTGAATACTTGTGTAGAAAAGAGGTGAGCATACACGACCTAGTAGTAAATCTTCAACCTCACATACACACGCATACGCTCATGCATTCACATAACTATGCATATCCAATAATCATATCACGTGTCACTCAAATAATAGATTTTCATGCAAACTGAGGCATACATACTCATCCTCTAATAGTAGAATAAGCCAAGCACATACAAGTCAACATAAACACACGATGCGCTTACATCAACCCAATTCCACAAGTCAAACCAAGCCAAGCGCATGCAATCCATCACAAACACACAATATGCTCATGTCGACCCAATTCCATAAGTCAAACTTAGCTAAGCACATACAACCCATCACAAACACACAATATGCTCATATCAACCCAATTCTACATGTCAAATATGGCTAAGCAATACAACCCAACACCAACACAAAATGTTTTCACATCAACCCAATCCCACAAGTCAAACATTTCTCATAAGTGAAAACAATACAAATCATAAATTAGTCACACAATACTGTATCATGTTACACACCACAAGCCGCATTGCTTTCTCCGTGCTATCATGAGTTTATATCTCAAGCAACCCACTCATAGCCTTAATTTTAAGTTTACCATACACATATGTTTCACCATCATTCATGAACAAACAAACCCCACATATCCATTAAATAACAACAATATTGAAAGTGTTAACAATTCAATTACAAATGCATGAACTTGACCATAACAACCAATTCCTTATAGAAAACATAATGTCCTTAGACCTATGCACTCAAGAAACACATTAAGCATATGTCTCGTAATCCAACCGCCTGAACATAGCTTACCCATGAGCCTAATTCCCGCAGTCTAATCACTTAGAAATTGCTTACCAACCAAGCCTATTTTTCGCAGTCTAATTGCCTAAAACCAGCTTTAGAAATCAAGCCCATGTCTTACAGTCCAACCGCTTGAACATGGTGCAAGCATGAGTTTTTGCTTATGGTTTAAGCACAATGACTAGGACCGACAAGATGAGTAAAATGGATTGTTGATTTGAAAAACGGATTGAAAATACCCAAGAACACCAAAACCAGCCTTAAAACACAAAGGCCAATCACAAATACAAAACTCAATTATGTGAAAGACCCAAAAGGCCCAAGCAAGGCCCAAAAAGTCTATAAAAGGGCCCAAAATCCACTGGCCGTTGCCTGAAAGATAGACTGCATATCCAAGAAGACGCGCGTGCATGTAGGACTTCTGTCTATGCTTGAAAGGGGTTTGCGCTTGAAAGAAGGCTAAGAAAGAGGGGGCACGTGTGCCTACACGCGTGCACCTCCTCTTCCAGCCGTCTATAAGTTCGAGCTCTCCCCCCTTCATTTGAGATCAACTATTCATCTCAAATTCTGCACCACTTATGAAAACTTTCTTTTCAACCCCTATTTCCAAAACTTTTCAACCCATTTTTTTTAGATTTCTGCATCATCTTCAAACATTTCTAACCCGTTTTATTTCAAAACTTCACACATAAAACTTCACACAACCACCCATTTTAATTTGGTTTTTGAATAGCCAACCATAAATACTCAGTATTCAGTAAAGCCTGAGGGCGAATCACTATATTTCCTCTCTTGCCTTATTACTTTTGTCATTCTTACAATTTCTTCTTAGAATGGAGATTAGGTAAATATGGGCAAGTGGTGGTGGATTGGCGGTAGCCGATGGGAAACCACTACTCTAGTATGCATTCACTTTAATATTCACCATTTATTTTACCGCATTTGATCTTTATCATCTTTATTTTATGTTTATTTACTTTACCTACTTTTTTAATTATTTTTTTATTTACATTATTTACTTTACCGTACTTTACATTTTGCGCTCATTTACTTTGCTGCATTTTCAATTTTTCGCCATTTACTTTATCGCATTTTACTTTACCATGCTTTATTTTATTGCATTTTTGACTTACCACCATGGATACCATCTACTTCATGGGTGGCCATCCCATTTTCTATTGTTTGAAGGATATTTTTTAATCATGAGCGGTTGGCTGAATCATTCTTGTGGATATATTCAATCAATGAATAGTTATTCATCTCAATCCGTTAAAATACAAAAAATTTTGTTTAATTCATAAACGAATGTCATAATCAAACGGATTGAGTGGTGAGCCATATCATTGGATTCATTGATGGCATATGCTCATTGTTTCATAACCATAATTTTTCATTGACTTCATCCTTATTTTTTTTAGTCATAATGCTTGCTATATTGTTTGTCTCAAGTACATGATAATGATTGGACGGGGAAGACTCACATCGATGGTGAGGAAACCGACTTTGTGGATAATGTTGATGTGAGGGCGATTGGATAATGGATGGAGCTACGATGCATGGTAGCAGATTCGCTCTCGAATAGCAGACCCATTGTGCTTGGCATAAATAATAAAAGTATTGACTTAATTTACTGCGCTATACTCTTCCGCATTTCTACTTTTGTTGCACTTATTTGTAGTTAAGTTATTGATTCCCCATCCCATTCCCCTATGTTTGCATATTATTGTACTTTTTTTCTATGAACGCTTATGAATTGCCTCACCTCACATGTAATAATTAAGATAAAATCATTTGTGTGCACAAAATGAATTTAGGATCAAGATAGATGACAATTGATTGACTAAAACCTTAGACTTGACAAACCCTAGTGGAGGCTAGACTTTGTCTGGGAGGACCGAAGATCCTTACCTAACTTTCTGAATCAGACTCAATGGATTGCTTATTATCATCTAACTCATCCTCGTTGTTAGTTACCCAGGTAATGACTCCAAAATCTCTAAAATTTGTCTTTGTGACTCAGTTTGTTTTACCCTCATGCACCGAAAGGTCTTGGAGATTAGTGCTGTAGTCGTAATTACTTGGAGTAGGATGAAAGCCCCGCTCACAGTGGCGACTTCACTGGATACAAGAGAGAAGTTGATTCTGATTGGGAATGTCGAGTTTTTTGTTTTCTTCTGTTAATTGTTGTCTTTTGCATCACTGCACTCTTTCACACATTGTGCACAACTGCATTTTCTCAGCTACGTGGCATTGATATGAGATGTCCTCGTGCTCCACTCGAGCCTTGGACGACTCATGTTGATGTCACCATCTTTGAGCATGTACTACTTCGACGGTATAAAAAGAAACCAGCTTAATGAGGCATCTCTTGCTTAGGGGAGCTCAGACCATCAAACGTTGTTAACTTAGTCCGTATAGCTAGCCGAGATTGACTCCCCTTAGGATAATCAGAATCTGTGATTTGACATTGATGTGAGCCTTTGAAACCGAAAAGCACTATTTGTAGACTGCCCGCACTTCGTGTGAAATAACGTGTAACCAAGAAGTTGATTCTTTGACCATGAATCCATAACAGTCTGAGATCGATATCCATAATAGTCTGAGATTGGTTATCATGGATTCATTGTTAAGGTTAATCCAGCCAGTTGCACGTTAATCACACGAGTCTGCACGTTGTGTAAACAATGTATAAGTGAGAATTCGATTATTTAACCATAAATCCATAACGATTTGAGATCAATTGTCATGGATTTACTATTGAAGCTAATTCGACCAATTGCACGTTGTTCGCATGAATCGCGTAGGTTCACAAATTATGAAACTCTTTTTGATGCTCACTTGTTTACCCAAGGAACTCTAGTCTAGATTACGTAATGTCTGCATAGAGTTCAAAGGGTACTCGAATATCATGAAACCTAGACTAAAGACACAGGTGACTGAGTTGTTGTCAAGTGACGGTTTCATAGCTGCTTCATAATAAAGAAGATCATGTTAGTAAAACTAGAGAGAGCTTTTTTATCCGATCTTACATCCCATATTGATGTTTTAGGATCAGACTAAAAGCCTTAAGGAAAGAGATTATACCATATGTGGGAGGAATAAGGTTAGAAGGCTGTGTTGCTATATCTGTCTGTGTTTTCCTGTTTATGCACTCATCACATTCATGCATACATGCATCGTGCTAACAATTTTATCTTGTAGCCACAATAGCTTGGGCTAGAAGAGGCAGATCACTTGAAAGGATTAAAGCTTTAGTAAATATGGTAGACCGGGAAGAATGGCTTCAGAAAATGGATGAGAACATAGAGAAAATGAATTGGCAGATTGAATAGCTGACAAAACTATTCACTAAGAACATGGGGAATTTTACTAGGAATACCTCCAAGAACCTGCATAGAAATATCGAGAACCCTCACGGTTTAGGTCACAATAAGGATGGAGGTGATAACGGAGGAGGAGACAACGGAGATCACATTAGGAGTAATGAAGGCTTTTATGATAAAGAAGAATACAAACGGACTAAAAAGGAAAAACAGAGAGAGGAAATGAGGAGACTGGCCAAAGATATGAAAAGGCTTCAGGCCGTGGTAAAGAAGAAATGGGTCGAAAGGCTTAGAGACTTGATAGACATGCAATTAATGACGGAGTGCTGTCTTCCACCAAAATTGAAAATGCCAAAATTTGCAAAGTTTGAAAGAAAGAAGGACCTAAAGTCTCCCTTAAGGAGATATGTGAGAGTGATGGGGATCACGAGGCTTTCTAAAGAATTGGTTTTGAAAATGTTTGTCTACTATCTGGACGGTGATGTCATGGAATGGTATATTCGATTGGAAAAAGTCGTAAAAGAGAAGAGGAATGGAATGAGCTAGATGAGAATTTTGTCGAGCAATATAAACAAAATGTTCAGTTAGAGGTGACTTTATGGGATTTGGAAGCCATGTATCAAGAGAATAATGAGATGTTTTCTGAATACCTGGCTCACTAGAGGGCCAATGCAGCTAGAATGGTGAATTGACTGAAAAAAAATACCAAGGGAGGATGGCAATCAATGGTGCACACTCTGCTATCAGTGAGAGACTCTTTAGCATCCTTATCCAAAATTTTGAAGATTTATACAAATTGAGTGTCCAAATTGAGGGTGTGAAAGCTCGACAAAAGAAGAACTTCATAGATAGGAACACAAGGGGTTTCAATCAAGTCGGTGAATCTGGCACCAAGAATATTGAGCTAAAATAGTCACTCAACAATAAAAGTTTAGTTGATTGGGACATTCTTTGTTTAAGATCTTTGCTAAGTTAAGGGATGAAGGGATCTTGAAGCCATTGCCACCAACCGACCTTCCAAATCCATTGTCAAAGAATTGGAAGCATCATGAGAACTGTCATTTCTACCAAGTGACTGGTCACAAGACCGATGAGTGCACATGCCTTCACCACAGGGTCTAAAACTTGATTGAAAATGGCATAATCCCTGACCCAAAATAATAACAACCAATTATGATCTGTATGATTGACTCTAGTTTGACTAAAGAATAGGTATTGAATTCCATTAGAGATATAAAGGAAACTGAAATGACAGATAAGGTCAAAAAAGAAAGAATAGAGTGAGAGACAAGAGCTAGGAAAGGAATCGAGGAAGCAATGAGAGAGATAGAGAAGAGAATGGAACAAGAAAAAGGAATTAAAGAAGTAATAGGAATTTGGGATGAAATACCTAAAATTGAAACCCTCCAAGATTCCTAGGATGGCAAGGGAAAAGTAGACAGTGAGAAAAATGATGAAACACCAGCAATGACTGAGAGTAGGCGATGTCACCCAGACAAATGATAGCAAGTGAGTGGTGGTGCGTCAAAGGAACAAAAAAAAAAGTAAGAGAAAATTTGGGTCAAAGTAGGAGTTATTGAAATAGATAAAGAACAACTGAAGAATTTGAATAAGAAGGTAGACAAGATAAGTGTAGATACAGAGGTATTAAAGTTGTGATTGGCTCAACTAACGGAGCTACTCATCCAAAATCTAACTCTAATTCCCCTTTCAACTCTGTCGCCACCTGGATCATCACACCCACAAACTCCAAAAACTCTTGGTGTTGCCAAAAGAAACCTAAGAAATGACAATAATAGCGTAGCCGTCATGAATGTTAAAGTAAATGCTGCGAAACAGCATCAGAATAGAGAATTGAGTAAGCTGGGTTGTACCTTGTCGTAAGTTTTTAAGGCGCTCAGGGCTTGATAAATTGTTCTACCATTCCTACCACCATATCCTCTCCCATCTAAATATAGAAGCAATAAGTTTTGTGATTTTAATCAAATCCATGGCTACCTTATAAACGACTGTTCATGAGATACATGATCTCATTGATAATGGTAGGACTTTAGATCCTACAAAAGAACAACCAAATACTAACCATAACCTATCACCCCTGCTAGCCACCACCCATATGGTTAGCTCAAAGGTAATGGAGGAAACATTGTCGAACTCCTCTAAATAGATAGTTTGATCGGGGGCAACGTAACCAAGTTTGATTGAGGAATGAAATTGTCATTTGGGAGAGACTGTCAGTTTGTTAATTTTGAATTTACAGATGTGATTTGTTTGTTCGAGTTAAAACATATGAGTTATGTAGTCTTTCTGATTATCAATATCCCATGAGACTTATTGGAAATAGGCCATTGATAATACTTGACATTATATTGTTTGCATGCTTGATTCTTTTGCTAATTGAGTTTGATTCTTGATTTCTTCAACACTTGAGCATTATAGCCATGAATATGAAACATTTTCATCATTTAGAGAAACTATATATGACTAGGGTGATGTGTTGATATCTCACAGGATTTTAGAACCTATTTGATTACCACTCGAGACAAAATCTTAGGTTCTGCAATGTTACGGAAATGATTTAGGGCTTCTTTAGATCGATTATGCCTTTTCAAGCCAACCCATCTATGGATCATTATCCCTAATGCACCCTGTTGAGCTAGATTAAGCATTTTTCTTTGTCAAACCATTAGAATATACCCTAACACTAAAATTTTTTCTTACTTAATTCCCTTTACTCATAGCTTATGAACATTGTAGGAAAGAACATCAAGATCTATGATTATGAAGGAAGCAAGGACTTCGGGAGGTGTTTTTGTGAGTACTATACATTAAAAAAAAAAGACAGAAAGAAACCAAGAAAAGAAAAGAAAAGAAAAGAAAAGAAAGAAGAAAAAAAGATGGTCTATCAAAGGACAAAGATAAAAAAGGTTGATGCTCTCAGATCCTAGAATGGTTGTGTGACTATATGCGACTTAACGTTATAATTTTTCGTATCATACCTTGACCTTAGCCTCATGTTACAAACTTGATAGGGCCCTAACGATCCCTAATGTTTTGATTAACCTTTATTAGTGGAGAATGGTGTGAAAATAGGCCTATAGTAGTCCTTTTTACTTCATTAAAGATTGATCACTAGCTTCTGTTTGTATAAAGCTATCCGAGTTTTAAAAGATGAAATATAATTGGCTATACAAACGCACACGAAGAATCTTGAATGAAATGATATTGGCATTAGAGTTGAAGTTCAGAGTAATCATAATGTTAATGTATTCCCTTTGGGCTATTTAATCTGAGGAATCTTTAAGGAGCCCAATTGTAAATCAAATAGATGTACAACTGACATTAGCATTTTAACTCATCACGTGTTGAGGACATATGATTATTGTGTCTCATGTGTTAAGTTTTCTTCCCTTTTTGCTTAAGGACTAGCAAAAGTTAGGAACCGGAGATGAGTGATGTGTAAGGATCAGTAGAGGTTTGAATCTGAAGGCACTTGATACCATCCTATACTGACATTTTGTTATTGATTGGGCACTTTTCGTGTCATAAACATTGTGCTTGATATGTTAGAGTACATGCAAGCAAAGACGCCAAATAAAGCCAAATTCTTCACAAAGGGTGTAAAGTTCCTTAGTAGTAAAAGTGAAGAACATGCCCTGAGGGATGTTCAATAACTTTGAGGAGAGCGATGATGAGTTTTATTATGAAAAGGAATGCCCACTCTGTAAAGGCCACTTGCTTCGAGGAGTTGTCAATTAGAATTTATCTGGGACTTTAACTATTGCCTCAATCATCTTGTATAACATATGAGAAATGAAGAAGCATAGAGGTGTGACAAATGAGGAAGAGTTACAAAATGGTCACGATTATTGATCCTCGAAATGGATGGAAACAAAATTCTTTTTGGCAAAACTGGGGGCAAAGCAAATGGTTAAGTTTTAACGATGGAAAATAGTTTCAAATGAGGAATCTGTCCCAAGTCACAGGATCAAGATCATGAGTCATCATTCTAGAAATAGTAAGCAAATAGCCCAAAATGTAGAAGGACCAGCACCAAGAATCCCTAATACCAAAAATCTCCAAAACCCAAAAATACAAAAGAAAACATTCTCAGCCATCCCGACTATCTTGTTCTGTCATCTAGGTCATCTATAGTGTCTTTCTCTATCTACTCTTCAGTCCCTTCTTGCTCGACACCATTTTATGAGCTGTCTGATGAAGTTGAATCTTCTCTTATAAAATCAGAGAGCTGAACCATCTTCTCTTATTAAATCAGCAAGCTGAACTTAGGATCGGTTCCTCTCTTGTTGAAGTTGGTTTATCTCTTGGTGAAATTAGTTGCCTAGCCTAAGAAACATAAGCAAAGTTAGTATGAGTGCATAAAAATGGAAGCATGCATACATGACGTTTGATTAAACATGTGAAATAACTGTGCAAGGAAAGGTAAAGAATTGAAAAAGCATGAAAGAAGGTGAAACACAACATGTAGAAGTGGAGATTAAGAAGATCAACATTGGAATGGGCAATTTGCCAAAGAACGACATGCCACCAGCTGCTATTAAGCTCTTGAGAAGTGGATCTCCAGGTATGCCAGAGGCAATACGATTGTGATGTTCTCCTTGATCGCGAAAAGCAAAAGCAAGGAAAATCAACAACGATGAGCAACGATCAAGCACATCAAGGCATGCAATGAAGAAATGATCGAGCATATTCAAAAGGCTTAACTTCAGTGAAATAATGGGGGTAACCCCCAGAGGAAGAAAGATTAGCTTCTCCAGAAATAGCAGTAGCAAAATAAGAGAGAGGACCAACTCCCTATGAGACAATATTCCATGAAAAGATAAGATCTTTATATGTTTTGATGAACTTACTGATGAATTTTTTTTCTGCAAAAAGTATAACACATACTCAATTTAGTCAAATACGCAGGGTAACCCATTGAGGAAGAAAGATCAGCTCTTTTGGGAATAATGGTAGCAGCAAAAAGAGGATCGACCCTGTGACAATAGGCGACTGACACAGTTCAAATTACAAGTAGACTTAGAATGGAGTATGGTCAAGAATTGACATTTGGAGATGTAGCTTAGAAATAGCTTAAAAGCGACAATCAGGATAGAGTGTGATTGAATGGTGGCCAAATTTTGTAAGAAATATAGGATTCAAGGATTCTTTAATGGGGAAACTCAGAGAGTTGCATTAGAACCACGACAAAGGAACTTAGAAATTCGCATCAGAAACCTAAAAGGCTCAAGGTGTGTAAGAGCTAAATCAAATTCGTTCCTCAGTGGAGCAAGTGAACAAAATTTTGGAGGCATATCAAGTTCAAATTCAACCCCAGTGGAATACAATATAGAATAGACAAGAATCTCCAGTGGAGCGACAAATCCAATCCAATACCTAGTGGAATGTAAAATCTCATCCCAGTAAAGCAAGTACCAAACAAAATCCTTGGGCGGAGTGAAAATCATGTAGACATCCTTGAAAGGCACAAGTCGTCAAACCAATTCCCTAGTGTGGCATCAGATTTCAATTAAGTACAGAATATCAACAAGCTTTAAACTGCCATGAGGCATAATTCAACTGGCAGTGGTCTTTAAGCTACCGTGAGGCACAATTTGAATAGGAATGGTCCCCAAGCCGTGAAAAGCGTAACCCGATTGGAATCTACCCGACTTTGCCTAAAAATGGTCGGAGTTTCATTTAGCCTGGAAAGAAGTCAATCCCAGGACCTCGTGAAAGCACAAGGTACCATGATCTTAACCCCAACAATAAGGTGGCCTCTCTATAGCCAAATCTTTGGAGAAACCCCTACAATAAGGTAGCCCATCCATAGCCAAATTTCAGTGAAACCCACAGCCAGATTTCAAGGCGGTCAAACCCTCTATTAGACCATCAGATTACCAGAATACCCCCACATCATCAAGTTGCTAAAGTACCCTAAAAAATGTAGATTCACATCCTTAAAAAACACCATAATACCAAATCAAATCCTTAGTGGAATGGAATACAGATCAAGAATTGTCAAAAGAACAATAAATCTCATTCAATTCTTAATGGTTATAAATCCAACAGGTTCCTAATCGACTAGCAGTAGTGGTCACAAATTCGAAAAGTTTTTGATCGACTAGCAATAGTGGTCCTCAATTCGATAAAGATTCTAAATGATTAGTAGCAGTGGTCTTCAATCATATAAAGTTTTTGATCAACCAACAATAGTTGTCCTCTATTCGATAAAGTTCCTAAACAATCAGTAGGAATGGTCCTTAATTTGATAAAGTTTCTAATCGACCAATAGCAGTGGTAATCAATCCAACAATTTTCTTATCGACCAGCAATAGTGGTCATTAACCCAGTCGAGCCCTCGTGAAAGCACAAGTACTACGATAAAAGCATTCCAATCAATCGAACCCTTATGAAAGCATAATACATTAGGATAAAAGCATCCTAACTCAGCCAAGCCCTTGTGAAAGCATAAGACATCAGGATTAAAGGATCTGAATTCAGTCGATCTCTCATTAAAACAAAGGCACTAGATAAAAGCATCCTAAAATTAGTTGAACACTTATAAAAGCACAAACATCAAGATGAAAGCATCCTAACTTAGCTAAGCCCTTGTGAAAGCACAAAATATCAGGATGAAAGTATCTAAATTTAGTTGATCCCTCATGAAAGCACAGGCACCAGGATGAAAGCATCTCAATTTAGTCGAACCCTTATGAAAGCACAAGACATCAAAATAAAAGCATCCCAACTAAGCCAAGCCCTTGTGGAAGTATAGGACACCAGGATAAAATCATCCATATTCAATTGAGCCCTTGTGAAAGCATAAGACACTTGGATAAAAGCATCCATACTCAATTAGGCACTTGTGAAAGCATAAGGCATTGCGATAAAAGCATCCAAACTCAAGTTAAGTTATTGTGAAAACACAAGTACTGGGACTACTTAAGCCACTAAGAGGTGTAAATTGTGGACTCAAACATTTAGCCTTGACCAAGTAAGTATGCTTATAATATACTTTGTATGTTTATTTCACAAACCCTTGTAAAGTAGGGGGTAAAACTGTAAGTATGAGTTTTCTACTTATGGTTTAAGCCTAGTGACGGGTATTAACATTATTGAGTAAAACAGATTGTTGATTTGAAAAATGAATCAAAAATACCTAAGAACACTGAAGCCAGCCCTAAAACACAAAGCCTGATCACAAACACAAAACCTAATTACATGAAGTACCCAAAAAGCCCATAAAAAAGGCCTAAAATTGATAGGCCTGCACCTAAAAGATGGACTAAATGTCTAAGAAGTTGCGTGCACATGTAGGATTGCTGTTTGCACCTGAAAGGGAGAGTTTGTGCCTGAAAGAACGCTAAAAAAGAGGGGGCACGTGTGCCTTAAATGTGCACGCATATAACCACATGCGCACCTTTTCTTCCAACCTTCTATAAATTCAAGCTCTTCCCCCCGATTTGAGATCAACTATTCACCTCGAATTTTGCACCATCTCCGAACAATTTCCTTTTAACCCCTCTTTCCGACACTTTTCAACCTATTTTTTTAGATTAATGCATATACACCTTCATCTTTAAACATTTCTCACCCTTTGTCTTTCAAAACTTCACATAGCTACCCTATTTTCATCCAATTTTTGAACAACCAACCATAAATACTCAGTATTCGATAAAGCGTGAGGGTAAATCACCATATTTACTCTCTTACCTTATTACTTTTGTCTTATTTTTACAATTTATGCTTAGAATAGAGATTAGGTGGATAAGGGCGAGTGGTGATGGATCGCGATGGCCGATGGGAAACCACCACTTTAACATGCCTTCACTTTAACATTGACCGTTTATTTTACTGCATTTTTATCTTTATCATCTTTATTTTATATTTATTTACTTGCTTTTTTCATTGATGCTTTTTTTATTTACATTCTTTACTTTACCGCACTTTACATTTTGCGCTCATTTACTTTACTACACTTTTAATTTTCTTCCATCTGCTTTATTGCAATTTACTTTACCATGCTTTATTTTTATTGCATTTTTTACTTATCACCATGGATACCATTTACTTCATGAGTGGCCATCCCATTTTCTACTGTTTGAAGGATGCCTTTCAAATCATGAGCGGTTGTCTGAATCACGCTTGTGGACTATTTAATCCATGAATAGTTGTTCATCTTAGTTCGTAAAAATACAAAAGATACAGTTTAATTCATAAACAGATGTCATAATGTAGACATTTGATTTTGGAGGCTTGATGATGAGTGATGAGCAAAAGAAATGATCAAAATGCCCTTAGAAGCAAAAGGAAAAGAGTTGAGAAGAAACCAACCAAAAGCTTTGAAAACCAACACATAAATTTGAAAAATCACAGAAATTAATCTAGAAGGAATATGATGACTAGTCATATATCGTTATGAAGCTATAGATGTCTATTTTTTACCGAGATTTATAGAACACAAATCAGAGTTGAGCTCAAAGAGTTATGCATGATCAAACAGACAAGGGTCAGAGGAGGATAGCATTGAAAAAATTCGAAATCAAGGGGTTTAGTGGGCCACCATCGATCGATGGTTGTAGGATAGCTGGCTGGGCAGGTGGTCCTCCCACAACCTGTCGATAGTCCTACAGTCAGTTGGCAGTCCTCCCACAGTTGGCCGACACTCCTCTATTATTTTTGAAAAATTTCAATGGAAACCTTCAATATTTTATTTTTGCTTTCTTTTTCAACTTCAACCCTTCACTATATAAATAACCCCTTAGGTCACTTTTCAAGACACACATAAATCTTCTTTTCTACCTCTTGAAGATACAATAGAGATTTCAATGAGTATTTTGTAGTCTAATTTTTTAGGCGTTTTATTGCTCTAAACCCAGAAAGGGTACGTCTTGAGTGCAGTTTTCTCTTCTCCCCCTTCTATTCTTATTTATTTTTTTTTTTGCTTTAGAATAAGCATGTTTAGGTTTGTTAGTGCATAGAATAAGCATGTTTAGATTTTAATTTAATGCTTAGAAGCATGTTTAGGATTATTATGGATTGTTTTGATCCTTGTTTGTTTTGTGAGATGGATAGTGTGTCGATGTAAGTCCCCTTTCCCTTACTTATTTAGAATAATGCTAGGAGTTCATTTTCATTGCAGATGTTTAGAATCGTGTTTAAGAATATATGTTTATGGTAATGCTTAAGAGTACGTGATTGGAATTATGCTAGAAATCGAACTTATGATGAATTGCTTTAAGGCATGCTAGGAAATAGTCTTTGATAGGCAAGAGTTGCCATTATTTGCTTTAATTGCTTGAATTAGGCTAGAAAATGTTATGATTACCATGATAACCATGATTAGGTTAGAATACGCTATAATTGCCATGATAACCATGATTAGACTAGAAATGCCATGTCTAGGCAAGAATTGCCATATTTAGAATTACCATTATTAATTGAATTATACTAGAATAGCAATAGGTAGAATTAACATGGTAGAATTATCAAATTAGGTAGATGTGCCATGATTTAAGTTTACAGCTTTATTTTTTATTTTAATTGATTGTTTTAATTAATTACTATGATTAAAATTTGATGAATGTATGATGCCATAAAGTGATGTGGACTCACATTGATGGTGATGGACCATCATTTAAAATGTATGAATATATGAATGATGTCATAAAAGAGGCTCGATAGACATTGAAAAACTCACATATGATAGTCAGGAATTCATTATCTATCGAGTCTCAAATTGAATATTTATATTGAATTAGAAGTAGATTCACTTTACTTATTGGATAATAATGATGTAACCTACTCCCATTCCCCCATGTTTGCAAGGAAATGTAACTTTTTTTCTCCTTACCTCCTTCTATATATGAATATACAAATTGTTGTTGATTAAAAAATCACCTCACATGTATTTAAGAAGATAAGATTAACGTGTGCATAAAACGAACAACTTAAGCGGACTTGATAAGTCTAATTTTTATACATTATTTTCATTTTTTATCTTAAGTCTTTTTTGTTTGTTTCCTTCTTTTTTTATATTTGACTGACGAATTTTGTCGAAGTTTGTTTAAGTTGTAGGGCTGCTTACTAATTTTTGATTATTGAACTTCTGGTGGGGCATTATGTCCTTCTCTTTTTATTATGTTGTTCGCCAAGCACTTGGGGGGAATCAATTAAAGCTAGTCCACATGCATATTTAAAAAAAGAAAAAGAAAAAAATACTTTTGGGTGGAATCCAATGGCTTTGCAATGAAGATGTTTCCTCTCTTGTCGGTGGGGATTGGAAATGGAGGAGAAAAAGGAAGAGAAGGGAAGAAAGAAGGGGGATTCAGACTGAGAGAAATAGAGAGTGAGCAACGGCAGATCTTTGGAGGAGATTCAAACTTGAAGAGAAATTGCTTATAAAGGAGAGGCAAAAACTGGACAGCCACTATCTTCATCATCAAAGATTCAACTCTCCATAGCTAGTTTCTTTTCTATCCCTATTTTCACTTATGTTTAGAAACATGTTTAGAATTGTGTTGTTTGTAATGTGTAATATGAACTAATTTCCATTTTTCAGGGTGAAGATGTAGTCGTATTATGATGTTTAATTTCTCTTGATTTTGGTTGATTGATGTTTATTCCGATATTGTTGAGCAATTTAATTACATGCTTAATGCTTGTGATTTTCTGGCCAATTGTTGCATGAATTGAGATGTGGATTGAGACTGAGAAGTAATATTCACAATAGTCCGTAATTATCTTGCCATAAATTATGTGAGATAGAGATATGAATGTGATTTGTGCAATCTAGTATGATTTCTTGCGCTTAATGGGTATTAATAGTGAGTTAGATGAGACAGAGATGTAATTCTAACCTATTGATATAGATTATTATTGCTTGAGAAAGAATAATAATCAAATTAGTGAAATCGATTGGCAACAATAGGAATAAATATTGGTTAATTAAATCAGAGAAGTTAAATTGATTAATTTGGTGAAATCGGATCCCTAGATCTTTAATTATAAATTTCTTCTATCCAGAATTTCGGTATTTAGTAGCAACAGTCCTTGTGGGATGATACTTATACTCTCATTTTATTACTTGTACACGATATCGTATACTTGCGATTTTATGCAACAGGACTGCATGATAATTTAAGCTATTCTCATTTGATATACCCTAGTAGAGGCCAAATTTAGATTTGGGCGAGGCAAATGGCTAGTACCTAACTTCCTAAACCCATCTCTGAAGGGATGAGGTAGTTTAGGTTCTGAAGTGATGGATTAGATTGCCTCTATTCATTCCTAATTAAATAATTGGGTGATGACTACATTCTTCAACAGTGACATAGCTCCTGATAGGTGTCTATTTATGTATTACTTTCATATCAATTTGTCCATGTTTCTTTGCTATATTCCTTGGTATTTTTATGTTTTTGTGTGATTTTGATGTTTGTAGGAGTTTTGGAGCAACTTGCACAAAAATGAAGTAAAACCCTTCATTTTCACCTCTGCTAATCAACCAATTTCTCGGAGTTGATTGTATTGATATACAATTAACCGGATAACATGCTATATACCATTGAAAAGCTCTCAAAGTCTATTTTTTGGAGAAATTTACGGTTCACGAATTTATGTAGTGTACCGAAAGTTGTGATAAAAATGGTATGAGAAGTGTATATTTGTAATTCCATATATCACTGTAGCATGTTATTAAATACGGGGCACTGTAGCAAGTTACTGTAGCAGAGTATTTAAACACATTTTAGGGTTTTATTTTCATAACTTGAAGAGGGGAAAACGTGGGAGGAGGCTGCATTTCTGGATTTCTCTCATCCCTTGGAGTTCTTGAAGGAGAAAGAAGATTTTGAAAGAGGAGGAACTACAATTCCAAGAAGATTCATCTACAAAGAAGATTTTCAAAGAATTTGCTAAGTTCTTTCTTTCCTTTTCAATTCTGGAATTTCTCTGTATTGTATTTGTTATTCTGATTGAATATGTGTAACTAAATCTGAATTGGTTGAGGGTGATTTCAAAGCCCTTGATATGGATTTTGTGAGTTGATTGTGTAAGAAATTGTTATCCAATTCTCTAATTGAAGTTGCTTGTATTTTCCCATATCTAATGCTTATGATTGCTTACTGATTGTATTTGGAATGGCCAACTGAATATAATCTGTTGTTGTCTATTGCTAGATTAGAAATCTTGATCCGTAATTGTCATGAATTTCCAATCATTAGTAGCAAAATTGTGATCAGAGATTGCAATTGGAAAATACAACCTAGGTTAAATAATCCGAACTTGTGTGATTATTGCTTAGATCAACCTATCTTTCTCATCGTAATGCTTCCATTGAATTAAACTCAGAGAGCTTGTTCTAGGTTGTTTAATGGATAGAGATTAAATAAAGAGCCTGTTTTATTTAACAACAAAGTAAGGAAAGATTGGATAACAGAGCTTATTGTTATCTACGGTTGATAATTTCAATGGTGTAATTGGATGATAATTCTACAATTAATTCGCAAATCCATATCTTGTGGTGGAGAATGACCCTTAACCAGATTTCTATCATTGATTAATTCTCATTTCAATTAAGTTTGCATTGTGTTATTCATTAATTACCGTCGTATTCAGTTTTTCATCTAGTTAATCAACCAACAAAACCCCCATTTAGTTAATTGTTGCTGGAAATAACAAATTCAATTAGAATCAATCCTCGTGGGAACGATATCTTACGTATCACTTTATTACTTGTGCGACTAGTATACTTGCTAGTTTCGAACGCATCAAGTTTTTGGCGCCGTTGCCGGGGATTGATTTTCTAATCAATTTGTTATTCTGTTTTACTAATCTTGATGTTATTTCCTGATTGTTTGTGTTTAGGCTTTTATGTCCGAGGGAGAAGCGGATCAACGACTTAAGAGAATTAAGGAGTTTCTCCAATCCTCGAATTTAAGGCTAAATCGGTCAATTTCAACTCCACCTCCAGAATTTGACCTTGCACGACACACTTCCCTCCCATCTTCTTGCAGTTCAATCAAATCTGAATCGGAAGCAATGGCGATGGAAAACGATCAGACTCTTAAGGAGTTAGCGGCTCCAATTATTGATCAACAACCGCTATGCATAAGCACCAATTTTGAGATAGATTTTGAACTTAAATCTGGACTGATTCATCTCTTGCCTACATTTCATGGTTTTGCAGGAGAGGATCCGAACAAACACCTCAAAGAATTTCATGTGGTATGCTCAAGTATGAAGCCAACCGGCGTTTCTGAAGAGCAAATGAAATTGAGAGCTTTCCCATTCTCATTAGCAGATTCGGCAAAAGATTGGCTATACTATCTACCACCAGGTACCTTTACCACTTGGAATGAGATGAGTACACTCTTTTTGGAGAAATACTTTCCAGCCTCGAAAGTTACAAATATTAGAAAAGATAGTAGTGGCATTCGACAACATAATGGAGAATCACTTCATGAATATTGGGAGAGATTTAAGAGGTTATGTGCTAGCTGTCCAAACCACCAAATTAGTGATGGACTCCTAATTCAATATTTCTATGAGGGTCTCCTACCCATGAAAAGGAGTATCATTGATGCTGCTAGTGGTGGAGCACTAGTTAATAAAACACCGAACGTTGCAAGACGTTTGATTAGTGACATGGCAGTGAACTCCCAACAATTCAGCAGTCAATTTGAGCCACAACTACTAAAAAGAGTAAATGAGGTAAGTACTTCAAACATTGAACATCAACTTTCTGAACTTACCACTCTTGTAAAAAAAAAATGGCTGTAGGATATATGCAGCAATCTTATGCATGTGGAGTATGTTCTACCATGGACCATCCAACCGACATGTGTCCAACTTTGTAAGAAAGAGATACAGAACAAGCCAATGCCATGGGTGGATTTCCAGGACAACCAAAGCAAAGGTATGACCCTTTCTCCAATACTTACAATGCTGGATGGAGAGATCACCCTAATTTAAGATATGCGAATCGTCAACCAATTGCCCCAAATGCCATACCAAATCGACCACCAGGTTTCAATCAACCAAGGGTGCAGCAACCATTTCAAGCACAACCACAACCACAACCAGCTCCACAAAATTCAGGTATTTAGGTATGTCTCTCCAGGATATTGTTAAAGCACTTGCCACTAACACAATGCAATTTCAGCAGGAAACTAGGGCAAGTATCCAAAACCTGGAAAATCAAATGGGACAATTGGCCACTAACATGAGCAAATTTGAGAGTCAAAGCTCAAGAAAATTACCTTCTCAGTCGGTGATCAATCCAAGAGAGAATGCTAGTGCTGTAACTTTGAGAAATGGGAAGCAATTAGAGATTCCACCAAAGAAATCACAAACTGATGAAGGGGATGACACCACTCCCACCATGAATAAAACATCATCTTCTAAGGTAAATCCTAAAACCCATATTCCTTAATATGTTACTCCTCCACCTTTTCCTAGCAGATTTGCAAAATCAAGGAAGGAGGAACAAGAACAAGAAATCCTGGAAACTTTTCGTAAGATCGAGGTAAACATACCACTTCTGGATGCTATCAAGCAAGTGCCTCGTTATGCAAAATTTCTCAAAGAGTTATGCACCAACAAGACGAAGTTGAAAGGAAATGAGAAGGTAAGTGTGGGAGAAAATGTTTCAGCTGTATTGCAAAGAAAAATTCCTCCGAAATGCAAAGATCCAGGTACGTTCACCATTCCAGGCACCATTGGTAATACCAAGTTTGAAAGAGCTATGTTAGATTTAGGAGCATCTATTAATGTCATGCCATATTCTATTTATGCTTCTTTGAATCTTGGTGATCTTCTTGCTGACACTGTATTGTCAATTTCACTTGCTGATACGTTCTATGCATATCGCCAAGGGAGGTTGTGGACGATTGTCTTGTGCAGGTGAATCAATTGGTATTTCCCAGCAGACTTTTTATGTTTCTTGAAATGGAGGATGAGTACATCCCTCCCAATCTCAACACCGATTCTTTTGGGGAGGCCATTCTTGAAAACTGCCCGAACGAAGATTGATGTTCATGATGGCACTCTCACCATGGAGTTTGATGGCGAGGTGATTCGTTTCAATAGTTTTGAGGCAATGAGGTACCCTAGTGACTTGCATTCTGTTTTTGCAGTTGATGTTATTGATTCTTTGGCACAACAACTTTTTGAGTTAACTCGCAAGGATGCATTGGAAGTAGCCATTAGTGAGCACATTGGGGCAGAAAATTCCAGAGAATCGAGGAAGTTGATACAAGTGTCTAAAGAAGTGGAGGAAGCTGTGGCAAGCTTGGATGAGACTATAGCTATCACCACAAATATGTATGATGTTTCATACATTGAATTGCCTTTATCTAATGAGAAACTTCTACCTTCCGTGATGAAAGCACCTGCCTTGGAGCTTAAGCCTCTTCCAGATCATTTGAAGCATGTATTCCTAGGTGAGAAAGATACTTTGCCAGTCATAATAGCAAAAGGCCTTGCACCATTACAAGAAGAGAAACTCATCCGGGTGCTTCGAGATCACAAAACAGCCATTGGGTGGACAATTGCTGACATCAAAGGTATTAGCCCAGCCATATGCATGCACCGTATCTTATTAGAAGAAGGATCCAAGCCCACTCGAGAAGCACAGCGGAGGTTGAATCTCCAATGATGGAAGTTGTCAAGAAAGAAATCCTGAAATTGTTAGTGATGTGCTGGCTGTGAATTTACCCAATTTCGTCACAAGTCAGTGGTGTGTCAGTCCTTCCAATGTTGTTCCGAAGAAATCTGGGCTACGGTGGTTAAGATGCAATAATGAGCTATTCCGCACTCGTATCCAAACCGGCTGGCGAGTTTGTATTGATTATCGGAAGCTCAATCCGCATACCTTCGCAAGGATCTCTTTCCTTTGCCTTTCATTGATCAAATGCTGGAGAGATTAGCAGGTCATTCTCATTATTGTTTTCTTGATGGCTATTCAGGATATAATCAGATTGTCATTGCCCCTGATGATCAAGAGAAAACTACATTCACATGCCCATTCGGTACATTTGCCTATCGACGCATGCCATTCGGTCTTTGCAATCCCCCTGCCACTTTCCAAAGGTGTATGGTAAGTATTTTCTCTGATTATGTTGAGAACATCATTGAGGTATTTATTGATGATTTTAGTGTTTTTGTTGATTCTTTTGATAATGCCTACACCTTACCCTTATACTCAAAGCATGTATATAACACTACCTTGGGTGTCTGAATTGGGAGAATGTTCATTTTACTGGTAGATCAAGGTATAGTTTTGGGACATGTTAAGCTTTCTGCTAAAGGTTAATATAGAGGTCATTCCAGAATAGATCTTATATGTTCCTTACCGACCATCCCACAAGTGTGTGGGATTTCGTTCGTATTCTTGGTCATGCAGGTTTTTTTATCGTAGATTCATAAAAAAGATGTTCTCGAAGATAGCATTGCCTCCTATGCAGATTATTCAGAATGGATGTGGCCTTTGAATTGAATGAAAATACAAAGAGGCATTTGAGAAACTGAAGGAACTCTTGACTTCGGCTCCAGTAATCCAATCTCCGAATTGGAATCATCCATTCGAGATCATGTGCGATGCAAGTGACTACGCGGTGGGTGCCGTTTTGGGTCAACGAATTGGCAAAATTCCACATGCCATTTACTATGCATCTCGGACTTTAAATGATGCTCAACTTAATTATTCTACCTCTGAGAATGAGCTGCTAGCGGTTATTTTTGCTTTAGAAAAGTTTCGATCTTATTTGATTGGTACTAAAGTAACCGTTTATTCTGATCATGCAGCTTTGAGGTAATTGCTCACAAAGAAAGATGCAAAACCAAGGCTTATCAGGTGGATACTCCTTTTACAGGAATTTGACTTGGAGATCAAAGACAAGAAGGGAAGTGAAAACTTAGTTGCAGACAATCTCAGTCGCATTGTCCATGATAAGAATGCACTGCCATTACAAGAAAGTTTTCCGGATGAACAATTGTTGTCTCTAAATGTAGTAGCCCCTTGGTATGCAGATATTGTCAACTACTTAGTTACCAAGAAGCTACCACATGACTTTACTCGAGCTCAAAGAGACAAGATCAAGAACATTGCCAAGTATTACATATGGGATGATCCGCACTTATGGAAGCATTGTTCTGACCAAGTGATAAGAAGGTGCATTTCTGAATCTGAATTTAATTCAATTTTAACCTTCTTTCATTCTTATGCATGTGGAGGTCACTTCGGACCAAAAAGAACAGCCCTCAAAGTTCTTGATTGTGGATTCTACTGGCCATCATTGTTCAAAGATGCATATCTCTTCTGCAAAGCTTGTGACCGTTGTCAAAGAACAAGTAATTTAAGTGCCAAAAATCAAATGCCATAAACCCCTATACTTATTGTCGAGATTTTTGATGTGTGGGGTATTGATTTCATGGGTCCTTTTCCTTCATCATTTGGTAATGTTTACATTATACTTGCTGTGGATTATGTTTCTAAATGGGTGGAAGCGAAAGCTATGAGAACTAATGATTCTAAAGTTGTTGTAGATTTTGTGAAATCTAACATTTTTGCGAGATTTGGATCACCAAGAGCCATGATTAGCGACAGAGGGACACACCTCTGCAACCGATCATTTGAAGCCTTGCTCAAGAAATACAACATCACTCACAAGGTGTCTACTGCATATCATCCACAAACTAGTGGTCAAGTTGAAGTTTCAAATCGAGCAGTCAAGTCCATTCTCGAGAAGACAGTGAATCCAAACTGAAAAGATTGGAGCCTACGATTGAATGATGTACTTTGGGCATACCGAACTGCTTACAAGACACCTATTGGTATGTCTCCATATGGTTAGTCTATGTAAGCTATGCCCTTCCAGTAGAGCTCGAACAACAAAGCATGGGGGCAGTAAGCTTTGTGTAACAGCGATGGATGTTGCTTGGAGACAAAGGAAGCTTCAACTGCAAGAATTGGAAGAACTTAGAAATGATGCCTATGAGAATTCCAGAATTTACAAGGAGAGAACTAAGGCATTTTCATGATAAAATGATCTCCAGGAAGAATTTTGAAGTGGGACAGAAAGTTCTTTTATTTCATTCTCGCCTCAAGTTATTTCTAGGTAAGTTACGATCTCGATGGGTTGGACCTTTTGTTAGTACTAATGTTTTTCCTCATGGTGCAGTGGAAATCAAGAGCTTAAAAACGGACAAAGTGTTCAAGGTGAATGGGCACAGGTTGAAGCCTTACTATGAGAATTTAGTGATGCAGGACATCGACGAGGTACCTCTCTACGAGCAGCTTATCTTGATGGGTGATGGCAAGTAACGTCAGGCTGAGGACGTTAAACCAAGCGCTTATTGGAG